>CAXKVX010000516.1:0-168533 GCA_964058865.1 Eleocharis quinqueflora
TGGTATTTTCTTTAATGGTTACGACCTATAACTGAAGTACTCTAATCAGAATCACTTTTCAATTAAGTACTCGGACATTAATCACATAATGTGGGATTCTATGCTTTTTGTGGTGTTTTGGTGATGCTTACAACGCTTAAAGGAAGTACTCGGAGAAGAAACTCTTCTCGTAGTAACGTATGATGCTTTGTGTAGTTTTCTTGAAAGGTTACCACTCACAAATGAAGTACTCTGATCATAAACATTTCTCATAGTAGTATAGATGCTTATTAGTGTTATCTTTAGTGGTTATCTCCCATAAGTGAAGAACCCTTATCAGAATCACTCATAAATTAAGTACTCGTACATGAAGCGCGTAATGTCGTATTCTATGCTTCTTTGTGGTGTTTTCTTGAATGGTTACATCACTTAAATGAAGTACTCGGAGAAGAAACTCTTCTTGTAGTAACGTATCAGGCTTTGCGTTGTTTTCTTTTGTGGTTAGCACCCATAAATGAAGTAATCTATTCCGAAATATTTCTCATAGAAGCATAAATGTTTTGTGGTGTTTTCTTGAGTGGTTACCACCCATAAATGAAGTAATCGAATCTGAAACACTTCACGTAGTACGATAAGATTCTTTGTTGTGTTATCTTGAATGGTTACGACACATAAGTGAAGTAACATAATCAGAATCACTCTTCCATTAAGTACCCGAACATGAATCACATAATGTGGTATTCTATGATTTTCGTGGTGTTTTGGTAAATGGTTACAACACTTAAATGAAGTACTCAGAGAAGAAACTCTTCTTGTAGTAACGTATGAAACTTTGTGGTGTTTTTTTTTTCTGATTACCACCGATAAATGAAGTAACCTGATCTGAAACACTTCTCGTAGTAGGATATGATGTTTTGTGGCTTTTTCTTTATTGGTTACGACCCAAAAGTGAAGTACCCAAATCAGAATCACTTTTCAATTAAGTACTCGGACATGAATCACATAATGTGGTATTCTATGGTTTTCGTGGTGTTTTGGTAAATGGTTACAACACTTAAATGAAGTACTCGGAAAAGAAACTCTTCTTGTAGTAACGTATGAAGCTTTGTGGTGTTTTTTTGACTGATTACCACCCATAAATGAAGTAACCTGATCTGAAACACTTCTCGTAGTAGGATATGATGTTTTGTGGTATTTTCTTTAATGGTTACGACCTATAACTGAAGTACTCTAATCAGAATCACTTTTCAATTAAGTACTCGGACATTAATCACATAATGTGGGATTCTATGCTTTTTGTGGTGTTTTGGTGATGCTTACAACGCTTAAAGGAAGTACTCGGAGAAGAAACTCTTCTCGTAGTAACGTATGATGCTTTGTGTAGTTTTCTTGAAAGGTTACCACTCACAAATGAAGTACTCTGATCATAAACATTTCTCATAGTAGTATAGATGCTTATTAGTGTTATCTTTAGTGGTTATCTCCCATAAGTGAAGAACCCTTATCAGAATCACTCATAAATTAAGTACTCGTACATGAAGCGCGTAATGTCGTATTCTATGCTTCTTTGTGGTGTTTTCTTGAATGGTTACATCACTTAAATGAAGTACTCGGAGAAGAAACTCTTCTTGTAGTAACGTATCAGGCTTTGCGTTGTTTTCTTTTGTGGTTAGCACCCATAAATGAAGTAATCTATTCCGAAATATTTCTCATAGAAGCATAAATGTTTTGTGGTGTTTTCTTGAGTGGTTACCACCCATAAATGAAGTAATCGAATCTGAAACACTTCACGTAGTACGATAAGATTCTTTGTTGTGTTATCTTGAATGGTTACGACACATAAGTGAAGTAACATAATCAGAATCACTCTTCCATTAAGTACCCGAACATGAATCACATAATGTGGTATTCTATGATTTTCGTGGTGTTTTGGTAAATGGTTACAACACTTAAATGAAGTACTCAGAGAAGAAACTCTTCTTGTAGTAACGTATGAAACTTTGTGGTGTTTTTTTTTTCTGATTACCACCGATAAATGAAGTAACCTGATCTGAAACACTTCTCGTAGTAGGATATGATGTTTTGTGGCTTTTTCTTTATTGGTTACGACCCAAAAGTGAAGTACCCAAATCAGAATCACTTTTCAATTAAGTACTCGGACATGAATCACATAATGTGGTATTCTATGGTTTTCGTGGTGTTTTGGTAAATGGTTACAACACTTAAATGAAGTACTCGGAAAAGAAACTCTTCTTGTAGTAACGTATGAAGCTTTGTGGTGTTTTTTTGACTGATTACCACCCATAAATGAAGTAACCTGATCTGAAACACTTCTCGTAGTAGGATATGATGTTTTGTGGTATTTTCTTTAATGGTTACGACCTATAACTGAAGTACTCTAATCAGAATCACTTTTCAATTAAGTACTCGGACATTAATCACATAATGTGGGATTCTATGCTTTTTGTGGTGTTTTGGTGATGCTTACAACGCTTAAAGGAAGTACTCGGAGAAGAAACTCTTCTCGTAGTAACGTATGATGCTTTGTGTAGTTTTCTTGAAAGGTTACCACTCACAAATGAAGTACTCTGATCATAAACATTTCTCATAGTAGTATAGATGCTTATTAGTGTTATCTTTAGTGGTTATCTCCCATAAGTGAAGAACCCTTATCAGAATCACTCATAAATTAAGTACTCGTACATGAAGCGCGTAATGTCGTATTCTATGCTTCTTTGTGGTGTTTTCTTGAATGGTTACATCACTTAAATGAAGTACTCGGAGAAGAAACTCTTCTTGTAGTAACGTATCAGGCTTTGCGTTGTTTTCTTTTGTGGTTAGCACCCATAAATGAAGTAATCTATTCCGAAATATTTCTCATAGAAGCATAAATGTTTTGTGGTGTTTTCTTGAGTGGTTACCACCCATAAATGAAGTAATCGAATCTGAAACACTTCACGTAGTACGATAAGATTCTTTGTTGTGTTATCTTGAATGGTTACGACACATAAGTGAAGTAACATAATCAGAATCACTCTTCCATTAAGTACCCGAACATGAATCACATAATGTGGTATTCTATGCTTTTCGTGGTGTTTTGGTAAATGGTTACAACACTTAAATGAAGTACTCAGAGAAGAAACTCTTCTTGTAGTAACGTATGAAACTTTGTGGTGTTTTTTTTTTCTGATTACCACCGATAAATGAAGTAACCTGATCTGAAACACTTCTCGTAGTAGGATATGATGTTTTGTGGCTTTTTCTTTATTGGTTACGACCCAAAAGTGAAGTACCCAAATCAGAATCACTTTTCAATTAAGTACTCGGACATGAATCACATAATGTGGTATTCTATGGTTTTCGTGGTGTTTTGGTAAATGGTTACAACACTTAAATGAAGTACTCGGAAAAGAAACTCTTCTTGTAGTAACGTATGAAGCTTTGTGGTGTTTTTTTGACTGATTACCACCCATAAATGAAGTAACCTGATCTGAAACACTTCTCGTAGTAGGATATGATGTTTTGTGGTATTTTCTTTAATGGTTACGACCTATAACTGAAGTACTCTAATCAGAATCACTTTTCAATTAAGTACTCGGACATTAATCACATAATGTGGGATTCTATGCTTTTTGTGGTGTTTTGGTGATGCTTACAACGCTTAAAGGAAGTACTCGGAGAAGAAACTCTTCTCGTAGTAACGTATGATGCTTTGTGTAGTTTTCTTGAAAGGTTACCACTCACAAATGAAGTACTCTGATCATAAACATTTCTCATAGTAGTATAGATGCTTATTAGTGTTATCTTTAGTGGTTATCTCCCATAAGTGAAGAACCCTTATCAGAATCACTCATAAATTAAGTACTCGTACATGAAGCGCGTAATGTCGTATTCTATGCTTCTTTGTGGTGTTTTCTTGAATGGTTACATCACTTAAATGAAGTACTCGGAGAAGAAACTCTTCTTGTAGTAACGTATCAGGCTTTGCGTTGTTTTCTTTTGTGGTTAGCACCCATAAATGAAGTAATCTATTCCGAAATATTTCTCATAGAAGCATAAATGTTTTGTGGTGTTTTCTTGAGTGGTTACCACCCATAAATGAAGTAATCGAATCTGAAACACTTCACGTAGTACGATAAGATTCTTTGTTGTGTTATCTTGAATGGTTACGACACATAAGTGAAGTAACATAATCAGAATCACTCTTCCATTAAGTACCCGAACATGAATCACATAATGTGGTATTCTATGATTTTCGTGGTGTTTTGGTAAATGGTTACAACACTTAAATGAAGTACTCAGAGAAGAAACTCTTCTTGTAGTAACGTATGAAACTTTGTGGTGTTTTTTTTTTCTGATTACCACCGATAAATGAAGTAACCTGATCTGAAACACTTCTCGTAGTAGGATATGATGTTTTGTGGCTTTTTCTTTATTGGTTACGACCCAAAAGTGAAGTACCCAAATCAGAATCACTTTTCAATTAAGTACTCGGACATGAATCACATAATGTGGTATTCTATGGTTTTCGTGGTGTTTTGGTAAATGGTTACAACACTTAAATGAAGTACTCGGAAAAGAAACTCTTCTTGTAGTAACGTATGAAGCTTTGTGGTGTTTTTTTGACTGATTACCACCCATAAATGAAGTAACCTGATCTGAAACACTTCTCGTAGTAGGATATGATGTTTTGTGGTATTTTCTTTAATGGTTACGACCTATAACTGAAGTACTCTAATCAGAATCACTTTTCAATTAAGTACTCGGACATTAATCACATAATGTGGGATTCTATGCTTTTTGTGGTGTTTTGGTGATGCTTACAACGCTTAAAGGAAGTACTCGGAGAAGAAACTCTTCTCGTAGTAACGTATGATGCTTTGTGTAGTTTTCTTGAAAGGTTACCACTCACAAATGAAGTACTCTGATCATAAACATTTCTCATAGTAGTATAGATGCTTATTAGTGTTATCTTTAGTGGTTATCTCCCATAAGTGAAGAACCCTTATCAGAATCACTCATAAATTAAGTACTCGTACATGAAGCGCGTAATGTCGTATTCTATGCTTCTTTGTGGTGTTTTCTTGAATGGTTACATCACTTAAATGAAGTACTCGGAGAAGAAACTCTTCTTGTAGTAACGTATCAGGCTTTGCGTTGTTTTCTTTTGTGGTTAGCACCCATAAATGAAGTAATCTATTCCGAAATATTTCTCATAGAAGCATAAATGTTTTGTGGTGTTTTCTTGAGTGGTTACCACCCATAAATGAAGTAATCGAATCTGAAACACTTCACGTAGTACGATAAGATTCTTTGTTGTGTTATCTTGAATGGTTACGACACATAAGTGAAGTAACATAATCAGAATCACTCTTCCATTAAGTACCCGAACATGAATCACATAATGTGGTATTCTATGCTTTTCGTGGTGTTTTGGTAAATGGTTACAACACTTAAATGAAGTACTCAGAGAAGAAACTCTTCTTGTAGTAACGTATGAAACTTTGTGGTGTTTTTTTTTTCTGATTACCACCGATAAATGAAGTAACCTGATCTGAAACACTTCTCGTAGTAGGATATGATGTTTTGTGGCTTTTTCTTTATTGGTTACGACCCAAAAGTGAAGTACCCAAATCAGAATCACTTTTCAATTAAGTACTCGGACATGAATCACATAATGTGGTATTCTATGGTTTTCGTGGTGTTTTGGTAAATGGTTACAACACTTAAATGAAGTACTCGGAAAAGAAACTCTTCTTGTAGTAACGTATGAAGCTTTGTGGTGTTTTTTTGACTGATTACCACCCATAAATGAAGTAACCTGATCTGAAACACTTCTCGTAGTAGGATATGATGTTTTGTGGTATTTTCTTTAATGGTTACGACCTATAACTGAAGTACTCTAATCAGAATCACTTTTCAATTAAGTACTCGGACATTAATCACATAATGTGGGATTCTATGCTTTTTGTGGTGTTTTGGTGATGCTTACAACGCTTAAAGGAAGTACTCGGAGAAGAAACTCTTCTCGTAGTAACGTATGATGCTTTGTGTAGTTTTCTTGAAAGGTTACCACTCACAAATGAAGTACTCTGATCATAAACATTTCTCATAGTAGTATAGATGCTTATTAGTGTTATATTTAGTGGTTATCTCCCATAAGTGAAGAACCCTTATCAGAATCACTCATAAATTAAGTACTCGTACATGAAGCGCGTAATGTCGTATTCTATGCTTCTTTGTGGTGTTTTCTTGAATGGTTACATCACTTAAATGAAGTACTCGGAGAAGAAACTCTTCTTGTAGTAACGTATCAGGCTTTGCGTTGTTTTCTTTTGTGGTTAGCACCCATAAATGAAGTAATCTATTCCGAAATATTTCTCATAGAAGCATAAATGTTTTGTGGTGTTTTCTTGAGTGGTTACCACCCATAAATGAAGTAATCGAATCTGAAACACTTCACGTAGTACGATAAGATTCTTTGTTGTGTTATCTTGAATGGTTACGACACATAAGTGAAGTAACATAATCAGAATCACTCTTCCATTAAGTACCCAAACATGAATCACATAATGTGGTATTCTATGCTTTTCGTGGTGTTTTGGTAAATGGTTACAACACTTAAATGAAGTACTCAGAGAAGAAACTCTTCTTGTAGTAACGTATGAAACTTTGTGGTGTTTTTTTTTTCTGATTACCACCGATAAATGAAGTAACCTGATCTGAAACACTTCTCGTAGTAGGATATGATGTTTTGTGGCTTTTTCTTTATTGGTTACGACCCAAAAGTGAAGTACCCAAATCAGAATCACTTTTCAATTAAGTACTCGGACATGAATCACATAATGTGGTATTCTATGGTTTTCGTGGTGTTTTGGTAAATGGTTACAACACTTAAATGAAGTACTCGGAAAAGAAACTCTTCTTGTAGTAACGTATGAAGCTTTGTGGTGTTTTTTTGACTGATTACCACCCATAAATGAAGTAACCTGATCTGAAACACTTCTCGTAGTAGGATATGATGTTTTGTGGTATTTTCTTTAATGGTTACGACCTATAACTGAAGTACTCTAATCAGAATCACTTTTCAATTAAGTACTCGGACATTAATCACATAATGTGGGATTCTATGCTTTTTGTGGTGTTTTGGTGATGCTTACAACGCTTAAAGGAAGTACTCGGAGAAGAAACTCTTCTCGTAGTAACGTATGATGCTTTGTGTAGTTTTCTTGAAAGGTTACCACTCACAAATGAAGTACTCTGATCATAAACATTTCTCATAGTAGTATAGATGCTTATTAGTGTTATCTTTAGTGGTTATCTCCCATAAGTGAAGAACCCTTATCAGAATCACTCATAAATTAAGTACTCGTACATGAAGCGCGTAATGTCGTATTCTATGCTTCTTTGTGGTGTTTTCTTGAATGGTTACATCACTTAAATGAAGTACTCGGAGAAGAAACTCTTCTTGTAGTAACGTATCAGGCTTTGCGTTGTTTTCTTTTGTGGTTAGCACCCATAAATGAAGTAATCTATTCCGAAATATTTCTCATAGAAGCATAAATGTTTTGTGGTGTTTTCTTGAGTGGTTACCACCCATAAATGAAGTAATCGAATCTGAAACAATTCACGTAGTACGATAAGATTCTTTGTTGTGTTATCTTGAATGGTTACGACACATAAGTGAAGTAACATAATCAGAATCACTCTTCCATTAAGTACCCAAACATGAATCACATAATGTGGTATTCTATGCTTTTCGTGGTGTTTTGGTAAATGGTTACAACACTTAAATGAAGTACTCAGAGAAGAAACTCTTCTTGTAGTAACGTATGAAACTTTGTGGTGTTTTTTTTTTCTGATTACCACCGATAAATGAAGTAACCTGATCTGAAACACTTCTCGTAGTAGGATATGATGTTTTGTGGCTTTTTCTTTATTGGTTACGACCCAAAAGTGAAGTACCCAAATCAGAATCACTTTTCAATTAAGTACTCGGACATGAATCACATAATGTGGTATTCTATGGTTTTCGTGGTGTTTTGGTAAATGGTTACAACACTTAAATGAAGTACTCGGAAAAGAAACTCTTCTTGTAGTAACGTATGAAGCTTTGTGGTGTTTTTTTGACTGATTACCACCCATAAATGAAGTAACCTGATCTGAAACACTTCTCGTAGTAGGATATGATGTTTTGTGGTATTTTCTTTAATGGTTACGACCTATAACTGAAGTACTCTAATCAGAATCACTTTTCAATTAAGTACTCGGACATTAATCACATAATGTGGGATTCTATGCTTTTTGTGGTGTTTTGGTGATGCTTACAACGCTTAAAGGAAGTACTCGGAGAAGAAACTCTTCTCGTAGTAACGTATGATGCTTTGTGTAGTTTTCTTGAAAGGTTACCACTCACAAATGAAGTACTCTGATCATAAACATTTCTCATAGTAGTATAGATGCTTATTAGTGTTATCTTTAGTGGTTATCTCCCATAAGTGAAGAACCCTTATCAGAATCACTCATAAATTAAGTACTCGTACATGAAGCGCGTAATGTCGTATTCTATGCTTCTTTGTGGTGTTTTCTTGAATGGTTACATCACTTAAATGAAGTACTCGGAGAAGAAACTCTTCTTGTAGTAACGTATCAGGCTTTGCGTTGTTTTCTTTTGTGGTTAGCACCCATAAATGAAGTAATCTATTCCGAAATATTTCTCATCGAAGCATAAATGCTTTGTGGTGTTTTCTTGAGTGGTTACCACCCATAAATGAAGTAATCGAATCTGAAACACTTCACGTAGTAGGATAAGATGCTTTGTTGTGTTATCTTGAATGGTTACGACACATAAGTGAAGTAACATAATCAGAATCACTCTTCAATTAAGTACCCGAACATGAATCACATAATGTGGTATTCTATGGTTTTCGTAGTGTTTTGGTAAATGATTACAACACTTAAATGAAGTACTCGGAGAAGAAACTCTTCTTGTAGTAACGTATGAAACTTTGTGGTGTTTTTTTTACTGATTACCACCCATAAATGAAGTAACCTGATCTGAAACACTTCTCGTAGTAGTATATGATGTTTTGTGGTATTTTCTTTAATGGTTACGACCCATAAGTGAAGTACCCTAATCAGAATCACTTTTCAATTAAGTACTCGGACATGAATCACATAATGTGTTATTCTATGCTTTTTGTGGTGTTTTGGTGAATGCTTACAATACTTAAACGAAGTACTCGGAGAAGAAACTCTTCTTGTAGTTACATATGATGCTTTGTGTTGTTTTATTGAAATGTTACCACTCACAAATAAAGTACTTTTATCATAAACACTTCCAATAGTATGATAAGAAGTTTTGTGTTGTTTTCTTTAGTTGTTAGCACCCATAAATGAAGTACTTTATTAGAAAATTTTCTCATAGAAGCATAAATGCTTTGTGGTGTTTTCTTGAGTGGTTACCACCCATAAATGAAGTAAATGGATTTGAAACTCCTCTCGTAGTAGGATAGAATGCTCTGTTGTGTTTTATTGAATGGTTACCATCCATAAATGAAGTAATCGAATCTGAAACACTTCTCGTAGTAGGATTAGATGCTTTGTTCTGTTTTCTTTAATGGTTATGACACATAAGTGAAGTAACATTATCAGAATCACTTATCAATTATGTACCCGAACATTAATCACATAATGTGGTATTCAATGTTTTTCGTGGTGTTTTGGTAAATGGTTACAACACTTAAAGGAAGTACTCGGAGAAAAAACTCTTCTCCTAGTAACGTATGATGCTTTGTGTAGTTTTCTTGAAAGGGCACTCACAAATGAAGTACTCTGATCATAAACACTTCTCGTAGTAGTATAGATGCTTTGTAGTGTTATCTTTAGTGGTTATCACCCATTAGTGAAGAACCCTTATTAGAATCACTCATAAATTTAGTACTCAGACATGAAGCGCGTAATGTCGTATTCTATGCTTCTTTGTGGTGTTTTCTTCAATGGTTACATCACTTAAATGAAGTACTCGGAGAAGAAACTCTTCTTGTAGTAACGTATAATGCTTTTTGTAGTTTTCTTGAAATGTTACCACTCAGAAATGAAGTACTCTGATCAGAAACACCTGTCATAGTATGATAAGAAGGTTTGTGGTGTTTTCTTGACTGGTTACCACCCATAAATGAAGTAATTGGATCTGAAACTCTTCTCGTAGTTGGATAAGAAGCTTTGTTGTGTTTTCTTTAATGGTTACGACCCAAAAGTTAAGTAACATTATCAGAATCACTCATTAATTAAGTACCCGAATATGAATCACATAATGCAGTATTCTATGTTTTTCGTGGTGTTTTGGTAAATGGTTACAACACTTAAATGAATCACTCGGATAAGAAACTCTTCTTGTAGTAACGTATGATGCTTTGTGTAGTTTTCTTGAATGGTTACGACTAAAAATTGTAGAACTTCGATCAGAAACAATTCTCATAGTAGGATATGATGTTTTGGGGTATTTTCTTTATTGGTTACTACCCATAAATATAGTACTCAGATAGGAAATATTTTTCGTATTATGATAAGATGCTTTGTGGTGTTTTCTTGATGATTTACCGCCCATAAATGATGTACTCAAACATGATGCACATAGAGTTGTATTATGTGCTTCTTCGTGGTGTTTTAGTGAATGGTTACCACCATCAAATGAAGTACTCGAAGAAGAAACACTTCTCGTAGGTTATGAGACTATGTGGGGTTTTCTTGAATCGTTACCACTCATAAATGTAGTAATCTGATATGAAAGACTTCTCGTAATAGGATAATATGTTTAGTGTTGTTTGCATTAATTGTTGCCACCCTTCAATGAAGTACTCGGACAAGAAACACCTAGAGTGGTAATCTATGCTCCTTCGTTGTGTTGTAGTGAAAATTTTCCATCCTTAATTGAGGTATTCGTAGAACAAACACTTCTCGTAGCAGGCTATGATGCTTTGTGTGGGTTTCATGGAACGTTACCACCCATAAACAAAATAATTTGTTTTGAAACACATCTAGTAGTGGAAGAAGATGCTTTCAGGTGTCTTCTCTAATGGTTAATCCATAATTGAAGTACTCTGATAAGAAACACTTCTCATAGAAGGATAAGATGTTTTTGGTGTTTTCTTGAATGGTTCACGCCCATAAATGAAGTAATCGAATCAGAAACACTTCTCGTGGTAGGATAGATGTTATGTGGTGTTATCTTTAGTGGTTATCACTCATAAGTGAAGAACCCTTATCAGAATTACTCATAAATAAGTATTCAGACATGAAGCGCTTAATGTCGAATTCTATGCTTCTTTGTGTTGTTTTCATGAATGGTCACAACACTTAAATGAAGTACTCAGAGAAGAAACTCTTCTTGTAATAACATATGATGTTTTGTATAGTTTTCTTGAAAGGTTACCACTCATAAATGTACTCTGATCAGAAACACTTCTCACAGTATGATAAGATGCTTTGTGGTATTTTCTTAAATGGTTAGCACCCATAAATGAAGTACTCGAATCAGAAACATTTCTCATAGAAGCATAAAATGCTTTGCGGTGTTTTCTTGAGTGGTTACCACCCATAAATGAAGTAATTGGATCTGAAACTCTTATTACAGTAGGATAAGAAGCTTTGTGGTGTTTTCTTAAATTATTGCCACCCATAAATGAAGTAATCTGATATGATGCTTTGTGGTGTTTTCTTTAAGGGTTGCGACCCATAAGTGAAGTAAGATATTCAGAATCACTCATCAATTAAGTACCCAAACATGAATCACATAATGTGGTATTCTATGCTTTTCGTGGTGTTTTGGTAAATGGTTACAACAATTAAATGAAGAATTCGGAGAAGAAACTCTTCTTGTAGTAACGTATGATACTTAGTGTAGTTTTCTTGAAAGGTTACCAATAAAAATTGAAGAACTTCGATCTGAAACTATTCTCATAGTAGGATAATATGCTTTGTGGTATTTTCTTTATTGGTTACTACCCATAAATTTAGTACTCATATAAGAAACACTTCTCGTAGTAGGATAAGATGCTTTGTGGTATTTTTTTTTATTATTTACCCCCATAAATGAAGTAATCTGATATGAAAGACTTCTCGCAATAGGATAATTTGCTTAGTGGTGTTTGCATTAATGGTTGCCACTCTTAAATGAAGTACTCGGACAAGAAATACCTAGAGTGGTAATCTATGCTCCTTCGTTGTGTTGTAGTGAAAAGTTACCATTCTTAATTGAGGTATTCGAAGAACAAACACTTCTCGTAGTAGGCTTTGATTCTTTGTGTGGGTTTCATGGAACGTTACCACCCATAAATGAAATAATTCGTTTTGAACCACTTCTAGTAGTGGAAGAAGATGCTTTCAGGTGTCTTCTCTAATGGTTAACCCATAATTGAAGTACTCTGACCAGAAACACTTCTCATAGAAGGATAAGATATTTTTTGGTGTTTTCTTGATTGGTTACCGCCCATAAATGAAGTAATCGAATCTCAAACACTTCTCGTAGTTGGATAGATGCTTTGTGGTGTTTTCTTAGTGGTTATCACCCATAAGTGAAGAACCCTTATCATAATCACTCATAAATTAAGTACTCGGACATGATGCACGTAATGTTGTATTCTATGCTTCTTTTGTGGTGTTTTCTTGTATGGTTACAACACTTAAATGAAGTACTCAGAGAAGAAATTCTTCTTGGAAGTAACATATGATGCTTTGTGTAGTTTTTTTGAAAGGTTACCACTCATAAATGAATTACTCTGATCAGAAACACTTCTCATAGTATGATAAGATGCTTTGTGGTGTTTTCTTAAATGGTTAGCACCCAATATAGTGTAGTGCTAAAACCCGTTCGGGTCCCGCCCGACCCGGTCCGCCCGCGCCTTTTACCCGCCCGTTGACCAAACCCGTTGAAACCCGGACGGGTCGCGGGTGCGGGTCTAAGGGCGAGTTTGGGTGGCGCCCTTGGAAAATCGCCCGTTTAAACCCGCCCATTCTAAACTCGTGTCAGAACCCGTCCCGCCCGACCTGTCTATCCGACCCGCCCGCCCGTCTACCCAACTCGCCTGTTTGACCCGCCAACGGTAAATTTTCAAAAAAGGAATTGTTTAGAGATATTTAGCGACTTGCATGTTTACAAGTAGGCATCTATCTATCATAATCATAGTAACATAGCTTGAGTATACTGTATACTACATTTCTAATCTACACTTGTTGTGTACTACCAATTATTAATTAATAAACATTAGTATGGGACAACAGTGTATGGGACATCACATGCACAAGATAAAATTGTTCATAACGATTACATCACAGCAATCCCTTTTTACTGCTGTTGATTTAGCATATAAAAAGGAATTGCTGTGATGTAATCGTTATGAACAATTTTATCTTAAAACAAAAGGTTGCTGTTTTGCACCCATCTCTTCTCAGTTCCCTTCCAAATTACCTTTTATTTTGCAAAATTGCTTAAATTGAAAGGCAATTGAGCTTAAGCTCGTTGCAAGTGGTATCAGAGCCATTACGATTGCTGCGGGGAACCGTTGGTTGATCCATTATGCCTCCTCCCACTACTCGCACAACACCACACATTGATCTTCTTCCTGATATGCAAGCTTTTGATGAACGACTGCATCAATTAGCTCATGACTTGCAAATCCGTGATGAGAAACAACAGGTCGTTAATCGAACACAAGATGAAAGATTCTCTCAGCTAATGTCCATGTTTGAGCACATGAGTGCTGACCTGAAGAAGCTCACCATGGGAAATGGTATTGATGCGGGTCCATCTAGCGACTCATCAGCTAGATCTGGTGGTTTTGATGAGGGTTCCAAAGGAGACGAGGTCACTGCATCCAAGGTGTATCTTCCTAAGCTTGATTTACCAGTTTTTGATGGTACCAGACCAAACGACTGTATTGAAAACTGTCGGTTTTACTTTGACTATTATCAAACACCAGAGAGGTACAAAGTACAAATTAGTACAATGCAATTTTCTGACGATGCAGCTGAATGGTACAGCTATTATCGTATGGAGCACCCTGACCCTCCCTGGCCAGTGTTGGTCGAAGTTGTGTGTGAACGATTTAAGGAAAGAACAGTCTGTAACCCTTGTGTGCAATTCAAGTGGGTACAGCAAAATTCCTCAGTGGAAGAGTATGTGAGGGATTTTCAAAAAGCAAAGGCTCGGTTGATGGCAAGAACCAGCATCAAAGATGAATTCTTCTATGTGTGGAATTTCATTGGGGGTCTCAGAGATGAAATTAGAAAACCAATTAACCTTTTTAAACCCAGAACCTTCAGTGATGCCATCAATATGGCTTTCGAACTAGAGAAAACATTGAGTACCACTGAAAAGAGGGGCAATTTCCTTTCTCCTCACAATACACCACAGCCCAAAAGATCTTCTTATCTACCCTTTCCTTCATCTAAACCTATAGAGTTGCAGTCCAAAAACCCTAAAGATTCTCCTTTATTACCTAAACCATACAATCAACCAAAACTGGTAGTGCCTCCCCCTAACAAAAATTTCAATTCTCTCTCCATTGATCAAAAGAGAGCCTTGGGCATCTGTTTTAGATGCAATGAAAAGTGGTCTCAAGGGCATAGGTGCACAAAAGGAGTTCATTCTCTGGAAGAATGTGCCGATGGTATGGAGTTAGGCTGTGAAGATGATCAGGGGTGGGATAACTCAATGGGTAGTGAATTGATGGAAGACCAATTAGCTGCCTTAAGCGGTACCAGTGAAGGGTCTTGAAAACTTTGAAATACAAGGGCAAAATGGGCACAATTCCTATCTGTGTCCTCATTGATACTGGGGCAACCAACTCTTTCATCAATCCTCTATTAGTCAAAGAGTTGCAGCTAAAAACCACATCCAAACCACCACAAATTTTTAGAAGTGCCAGTGGAGAAAAATTAATCACCAACCAAGTCTGCCCTAAGGTGAACTTTACCCTGCAAGAACACCCTTTTGAAGCTGATTTGAAAGTCCTCAATGTACCAGGTTATGATGTGATCCTTGGCTGTGATTGGATTGCCAAGCTAGGAGAGGTGAAACTGATTTTGATGCAAGGGATTATGAGAGTTAAGATGGGAAATCAAGTGATTAACCTCTCTACTAACAAGATGAGCATAGAAGATGTTGCAAGGGAGAAATCTATTAATATCAGCAAAGAAGAGTCTGAAGGCAGTCAACTTTTCCTTGCTCAGCTGTTCCAAATAGAAGAGTGTCAGCAACCCTTGGACTCTTCTCTGAATCCTGCCTTGCTCAAGGTATTGTTAGGATTCTCACAGGTCTTTGCAGAACCTAAGGGTTTACCACCTGCCAGGTTTGTAGATCACCAAATCCCTTTGCTACCAAACTCTAAACCAATCAATCTCAGACCCTATAGGTTTTCTCACTTTCAGAAACTTGAAATTGAGCAAATTACCAAAGACTTGCTTCATAAGTCATTCATTCAACCCAGTTCTAGTCCTTATGCAGCTCATGTACTGCTGGTGAGAAAAAAGGATGGCACATGAAGAATGTGCATAGATTATAGGAAATTGAATGAAGTGACCATTAAAAACAAATTTCCAATTCCTTTGATTGATGATTTGCTGGATGAACTTCAAGGCATGCATTTCTTTTCCAAGCTTGACCTTAGAGCTGGATATCATCAGATACGCATGGCAGCTTCAGACATACATAAGACAGCATTCCAGACGCATGAAGGACTATTTGAATTTGTGGTGATGCCTTTTGGCCTTACAAACGCCCCTGCAACTTTCCAAACTCTCATGAATCATGTATTTCAACCTTATCTCAGGAGGTTCGTGATAGTTTTTTTTGATGATATACTGATTTATAGCAAGGACCTCACTTCCCATGTCCAACACCTAACCACTGTCTTACAAACACTGTCTGACAACCAGTTGTATGTGAAGAAGTCTAAGTGTTCTTTTGGTGTTCACAAAATCGAGTATCTGGGACATGTTATCACAAAAGAGGGGGTGTCTACAGATCCTAACAAGGTCACTGCCATGACTAATTGGCCTACACCTAGAACCATTAAGGCCTTGAGAGGTTTTTTGGGGCTTACTGGGTATTATCGTAAATTTGTCAGAAATTATGGGGTAATTGCAAGACCTTTGACAGATTTACTACGCAAGAACAGTTTTCATTGGAACCCTTTAGCTCAACAGGCATTCATGCAACTCAAAGAGGCTATGATCCACACTCCAGTGCTGAAACTACCCAATTTCTCCCAGCCTTTCATTGTTGAGACTGATGCTAGTGCAGAGGGTATTGGGGTAGTTTTGATGCAGGAGAAGAGGCCAATTGCATTCATGAGCAAGAAGTTAGGCCCCAAGAACCAAGCCCTCTCAACCTATGAGAAGGAGCTTCTTGCTTTGTACACAGCCATCTCCCAATGGAGACACTATTTACTAGGGGGTCCTTTTGTCATCAGAACTGATCAAATCAGTTTGAAATACTTGTTCGAGCAAAGAATCAATACTCCCATGCAACATAAAGGGTTAAGCAAGCTTTTGAGATTGAATTACACCATTGAGTACAAAAAGGGAGTAGAGAATACTGTGGCTGATGCATTATCCAGACAGCATCAAGATTGTTTGAATAGTTTAGCATCTGGTGATGGATTGATGATGGTTAGTGATCTCACTCCCACCTGGGTGGCAGAGATTCAGAGGAGTTATGTAGGAGATGCTTGGATACAAGAGTTGAGGGATAAAATGAACACCTACACTGAGCAGGATAAGCTGACTGAGTACCAAGGTATAATTCGATATAAGGGGAGAATTTGTGTTGGTGCTTCTGGTGACTGGAGGCAATTATTGCTCAAAGAGTTCCATGATTCAACCATGGGAGGCCATTCAGGAATTACAGCTACTTACCATAGAATCAAAAAGAACTTCTATTGGCCTTTATTGAAGGAGGCAGTGCATCAACACATTCAGAAGTGTCACAATTGCCAACTCAACAAGGGGGAACATGTGGCATCTCCTGGCTTGCTCCAACCTCTACCCATACCCTCCACAGCTTGGTCAAGTATTGGTAGTGGTGGATAGGTTAACCAAATATAGCCATTTCCTTGGTCTCACTCACCCATTCTCTGCCTCAACAGTAGCCCAATCATTCATAGATAATGTGTACAAACTTCATGGGTTGCCAACCAGTATAGTTTCTGATAGAGATCCAGTGTTCACAAGCTCTTTCAAATCAGTATAGTTAAAAACAAAATGGATAACATAATAATAGCTTGTACAACAGTGTATGGGACATCACAGGCACAAGATAGGAACATTTTTTGGAAGGAATTAAATTTATTATCTTTATTATGTAATCTTTCCTGGATAATTGGGGGAGATTTTAATGCAATTAGAAAAAGAAATGAGAAACAAGGGGTGACATATGTTCAATCAAACATGAATAGATTTAATAAATGGATAGAAGAACCAGAATTAATAGATTATAAGTGCAATAACAGAAAATTCACATGGGCAAGATGAGGGAAAAGCTTACAAAAGGCTTGTTTAGACAGGTTTTTAATAAATAATCAATGGTTAACAGAATACCCAACCACTACAGCATATGCTTTACCTAAGCAATTATCTGATCACAACCCAATTTGTGCAGATATTGGGTCTTTTACATGTAATAAAAGGTATATCTTTAGATTTGAACAATCTTGGACAAATCAAGAAGATTTTGTTAGGAGGATTCAAGATTGGTGGTCACATATAACCTTAGGTATTAACAAAGGTAGAGATTGGAAGTTAAAATTAGATAACTTAAAACAAAAGCTTCAAGGGTGGAGTGCTAACATCAGGAAAGAAATAAGAGACAGCAAAAATAACATATTAGATAAAATGAGTAATTATGAAGTAATAGCTGAACAAAGGAACCTAACTGACAATGAAATAGAAGACTATTCTTTAATGCAAAATGAACTATATAACATACAGCATAATGAGGCTATATATTGGAATCAAAGGGCAAAATCAAGGTGGTTAAAGGAAGGAGATGCAAACTCAAAAAAATTTCACAAAATTGCCTCAATTCAGAAAAATTATAGTACAATTAATTCTCTAATAATAGATAATGATGAAGTAAATGATGAAGAAGCAATTTGTAAACACATTCAGAAACATTTTAAAGATCAATTAGGATATGCAGATAAGCTATGGGCAGAATTAGACAAGAATGTGTGGAAGGATAATGAAAAAGTCAATAATGAGGAAAATGAAAACTTAATAAAACCCTTTACATTAGAGGAAATTCACACAACAATCAAGCAGATGGACCCAAACAAGGCCCCTGGCCCAGATGGGTTCTCAATTGCCTTCTACCAGAAATGTTGGGAAGTTATCAAATATGATATGTATGACTTATTTAATGATTTTTATCAGAATAAGCTAGACATATCCAAGTTAAATAGAGCAGCTATTGTGATAATCCCAAAAAAAAAGGGGCAAACATTATAACTGACTTTAGACCTATAAGCTTAGTAAATTGTAGTTTTAAAATCTTCACAAAAGTTATGGCAAATAGAATGCAAAATATATTAGTTAGAATTGTTAGTAGAAATCAAAGTGCTTCTTTACAAGGTAGGAATATTATGGAGAGTATTATAACTGCACATGAAATATTACACACAGTTCATAAAAATAAGGAACAAGGTTTATTAATTAAGTTAGATTTTCAGAAAGCCTTTGATAATATTGATTGGAAATTTTTAATTAAAACACAGAGAGACAGAGGTTTTCATGAGCAATGGATAATTTGGATAGAAAAGCTTTTAGTTAAGGGACACAGTGCAGCATTAATAAATGGGCAATTAAGTACTTTTTTTTAGTGTAAGAAAGGATTAAGGCAAGGGGACCCTATTTCACCTTACTTATTCATTTTGGCAGTAGATGCTTTATCAAAAATATTGGAATTAGGAATTGAAAGAAATCACTTTAATGGTTTAGGCCCTTATATGAATGATAGAAAACAAATAATGAATCTACAATATGTAGATGACACATTAATCTTCATTAGAGCTGAAAATCAAATGGTACAAAATCTGAAATGGTGTTTAAAAACTTTTGAAGGATTATTTGGGTTAAAAATTAATTACAGCAAATCTGAAATTGTACCTCTAAATTTAGAAATGCACATTGGGGAATATTTTGCAGAAAATTTAGGTTGTAAGATAGGTAAACTTCCAATTAAGTATTTAGGACAACCTCTTCATCGGAAGAAACCAAATAGGTCAGATTGGTTAAACATAATATGCAAAGTTTCAAATAAATTACCACAGTGGCAGGGTAAAATGTTGTCTTTAGGTGGAAGGTTGGTATTGTTAAACTCAGTGTTAACCTCAGTGCCTCTTTATTACATATCAATTTATAAAATGCCAATATGGGTCTGGCAAAGATTAGACAAAATTAGAAGACTTTTTCTATGGACAGGATCAAATCAAGGAATTAAAAGGAAAATTTCTTTAGTCAAATGGGATAGATTATGTAGGAAAAAAGAGTTTGGAGGATGGGGGATTTTAAATCTTCTACAAATGAATCAAGCTCTAATTGGAAAATGGGCTTGGCTATATTTATATCACCCTCACAATAGCATTTGGAAAGAGATAATTATAATAAAATATAATAGATTTAATACAAAGTCTTCTCCCTTTTGGTCTGGAGTCAGTCAAGTGTATAAATTAATACAAATAAACAATACCAGAATAATAGGAAATGGAAAACAATTGAATTTTGGAATGATATTTGGATTAACAATTGTGCCTTAAAAATTCAGTATCCTTTAGTTTACAAAAAAACTAAATCTGAAAACATAACCATGGATAAAATTTGGAATAATGGAAATATTAATTTAAATTTAAGTAGAGGGGTGTCAAACAGCATGAGAATAGAAAAAGAGGAATTAGTAGGAATTCTAAATAATATAAATTTTACTGTTGAGGGAGATTCTTCAAGATGGAATTTAGAAAATGATGGAATATACTCTGTACAGTCCATGTACAAGTTTCTTAACCATGGTGGTATTATGTGTAATATGAAATATACAGTATGGAATTTACAAATTCCATTAAAATTCAAATTATTTACATGGCTGATTTTGAATAACAAAATATTGACAAGGGACAATCTGAAGAAAAGGAGAATACAAACACAAGAAAAATGTATTTTTTGTGAAGAGCATTTAGAGTCAGTGGAACATATTTTTTTAAATTGTCATTTGAGTACACAAATATGGATGAAATTTAAATATGGACATTTAGCACAGGTTCAGATTGATATTTCAACAATAGAGAATTTATGGTTATCTTGTACAGCTTTAAAGGAAAAACAATTTCAAAAATGGGGTACATTATTTGCAGCAACAATTTGGATTATTTGGATTGAGAGAAACAACACTATCTTTCAATCGAAAAGTTTAAAAAGTTCATACACAATTTATAATATGATAATGAATCTATATAATTTTTGGACAGGAGGTCCGATTCAAAATGTGAGTGCTAATAGTGCATCTTCAGCACAAAGATTGGCAAATGCAATTGTGCAGGTAATAGATGTTAGAGAGGATGAAGACAATGATCAAGACTTGAACACTTCCGATGAGGATTTATTGGATGAATAAGGGAAGGGGTATTTGGTGAAACATATCAGTTTTAGAATTTTTGCTGGTTTTCTTTTTAGTTTTTTTTTTGAGTTGTTTGTTGCTCTTCAATTGAGATTATTAGTCTTTGTTTGTTTGGAAACAACAGAGAGGATGTGTGATGTTTGGTCTTGATTGTATAGAATAAATAAGGAGCAGCTGGTATAAGGGGCACGTACCAGTGATACAGGAGAAAACAGAATGATATATAGGATAGTCAAGTGTTTAGACAGAGATTGTAATTTTTTCTTTTTGGTTGAATCCGGAAAGGTTCGTGTAATAATTCCAACAGGAGAATGGTACATAGCTTATGTATCATTTATTCTTGTTGAAAAACTTTTTGTAATATTTACTTTCTATTAAAGGAAGTTGGCTCCCTGACTTGAAGATGTTGTCATCAAAAAAAAAAAATTAATAAACATTAGTAACTGAGATATTGACACGTCTAAGCGGGACCTAGAGAATTGCTTCTGGTACCAAACTAGCCGCATAGTGCCAAACACATAGTATATGCAACCGAGGAACCGAAGACGCAAACTTCCCTTTCATGAGATTTTCAATAATAGAAGAAAACAGGAGTGTCGCCGTGTCACAAATTTGCTGGACCTTGTACAATAAAAAAATTTATTTTATTGGTTCCCTTTAACTTCTCATTAATATTACTACTGCAAGTATCCGTTTTTTAACACCATGTGTTTTACAATAATAATAAAGGAGCTGATATGTTGATATCATATTTGATATCAACTATTGATATCGATTTTATTATGCACATTTAGCTGTGTTATCGTGTACATTATTTGAGTTATTATGCGTGTTATTTTTTGTATCGAAATAGTTATACATGTTATCGATTTTATTATGTATCTTTAGTGGAGTTATCATGCACATTATTTGAGTTATTATGCACGTTATTTTTTGTATTGAAATAGTTATACATGTTATTTTTTGTACTGAAATAGTTATGATATAACATGCATAATAACTCAAATAATATACAGAATAACTCAACTAAATGTGCATAATAAAATCGATATCAATAGTTGATATCAAATGTGGTATCTACGAAACATTATCCTAATAATAATCACGAAAGATGCTACTCCATTTAGTGAGTCCACTAAGAACTCCAATTCTTTACTATTCGTTTAATGATCTATTTATATATATTTAATGTAGTTATAACTACTCTTCTTATTTGCACGTTTTACCTGCATTTTAGTTGTATTTATTATTCCCACGGAAAGTATTATTTATGACAAAATGTTTACTCTTTGTATCGCAGCTAATAAAATTTGGGATAATGGCACCGTCACTAATTTCAATGAAATGTTTCATTGAACCTTTATATAATTATTAATATAGAGCCTACATTGTTGCGGATCTTATTTAATAAAATTGTTGTATTTAAATATAATCATATTTTCAAAAGAAACATCAGATCATTCTGCATCAATTGCTTAAAAGTATTTTTTTCATTCTAAATAAACATTTATTAGTGAATATAAATATTATAGTAACAAAAGACGATAATAGAAATAGACGATAATAGAAATATAATTAATGCAATCAATTATACACTAATAGTATGATGTCAATGAGTACGATACAGATTGGGTGGAGCTATTTTCTTACCTGTACATGTTTGAAATTACTCTTATCCATACCATATCCTTAATTGTTTATCCTTACTCTATTCTTACCCGTTAAAACTATAGGAGTAATGGGCGAAACAATTAATATTAATGCAATATTTCTCAGTTTTATAAATAACTCATACACAAATATGCAAAAAATCAATACTTTTCATAAAAACAAGCACAACACAAGAGCAAGTAGAGCATATACATTAACGAGAAAAAAATAATATATAATGCGAACTATTAGACTAGAGTTATAATTATAATTATAAAATTATTTTTTTTAAATTAAACGAGAGATGAGAACATTAAATAAATAATTAGTTGGATGAAATTAATTTTGGTAGAGTTCAAGAGACAAACGTTAACGTTCTATTGAAAATTAAGAGTTTCATTAAAAAAAAGAACAATTTAATTAGATGATCTCTTAGAAAACTTAAATTACTAATAGATTAATTATGTTTACAAATTTTAAAATAAGGCATATATATTTATTATATTTATATATATTAATTTATATTTACCTTATAAGATAATGATAAACCTAGAGGGGGTGAATAGGTTTCAATTCGATGTTTAGGTTTATTTAATATAAAATGCGCAATTCAAATACAATGGCTTACTCAATTTTCCTTATGCTAACAAAAATAACACAATTGAATTAAATATCAATAAGTAAATAAAAAGAGTTGAGGAATGATCAAACAAATCGTAGCACGCGTGACATCGATATGATAACGGAGTTCGGCTATTGACGAGCCTACGTCTTCGGGACTTCCGACCTCCCGACACGGTAAAAAGGTCGAGCCGCTTGCATTAATCTCAAATAATTCTTGTGCAAGAGTGAGATCTAGCTCTTTACACATAAAGTTAGAGACTAGACTCGATTGAAATCACAAAGGCAAAATAGTAGAGTTGCAAATTTTTTTCAAAGATTACTCAAGAGTTTTGCTAATTAAGATTAAGAGAGCTTGAGAAAATTAATGGAGTTTTTGGCTTATCAATGATGGAGAGAGTGGCTGCTACAGATCTAGAATGATTGTGCAAGCCTTGGGGAAGAAGGAGAAAAGATTCCTTATATAATGCAGGAAGATTAGGGCTTTCAACAGCAAAAATCGTCCCGAACCGTTACTAACGGTTAGCTAACTATTGGTCGCTGGAAATTTGCTGATTTTCTGGGTCCCAAATCGTTACTAACGGTTGATAACCGTTACCAACGGTTGTAGCTGTTTGCTACATCTTTACTTCTTGAAACAGTCATAACTTTTGATCCGTAGCTCCGATTGAGATCATTTTCGAAGCGTTGAAAAGATAAGCTCTACACTTGTCCTAGTACATCACTTGAAATTTCTAACATTTTCCTTCTTCAATTTTGCATTCAAGTCCCTACACAATTCTAAAAACACGAAAACTTTGTAAAATTCAAGTTTGTTTTGCAAATCGACAAATATCATGAAATTATTTGATACAACAATCTCTCCTTTTTGTCAATTTGCAAAACTATAATATATGTGCATATTTGGAGATTATATGTTAATGAATATGGCACATGTGATGTTCTCCCCCTTTTTTGTAAATTGAGCAAAAGTTGAAACCAATTTGCGTAGCTCTCCCTCAATTTATGCACAATTATTTGGCAAGCAATATAATAAAAATCTAATCATGTAAGAACAAGGCTCTCCCTTAATTCAATATTTTTGGATATTATATGCACATACAAACAAGATATAGCACAAATAATAAGAAAAATATGCAATTATGAAGGAGAGATAAATAAGATCATCAATATAGCAATTAGCCATGACAAGCAAGAGTATATCAAATATAACATTCTTTGAAATAATGAATTCACTAATATTGTTATACAAATAAAATTTAACTATGCGGAAGCGTAAGTTATAGTCGTTTAGAATTTCTAGAAAATTTTGGATTGGTTGCTATGCTACTCAAACACATTTTGAACTTGAAATTAGTATCGTGATGCACAACCTTGACTTAATTTCAATTGGAGTTTTATAATATGACAATTAAAAAAATTAACACGGCAATTTTTTTTAAGCTCTCCCTAAATGTAAGACGTCAAGTTTGGGCTTAAAAGATTCTAGCATGATTGCAATTTATAAGGCATAATTTAGTTGTTCGTTTTGCAATAGTTGATATAAAGCAATTTAATTTAGTAGCTTAAATATAATATAATCTTTTAAACTCCCCTTAAAAATATAACATACAAGCGTTGGGGATAAATTTAATATTTAAGAACTTAGTTTTGAATCTTAGGGACCCAAACAAAATTTTGTTTGTTATTTCTCTTTCTAAATTTGCATTCTAATGAAATATGTCTCATTTTACAACAATAGTTACAAAATGCACATGTGGGAATGTTTTCATGTTTCTTCACAAAACGAGTTTGAAGATCTATTCTTAAATCCTTAATTGATTCTTAGGTTGATATATATAATTGAAATTTGTTTTGTGTGTTTTCAAAACGATTGATTTTTGGAAGTCAATTTTTGGTTTCTCATTGTTTTTAAAACCATTTTTAATATGGTCTTTATTTCTGACTTCATATCTCAAACCGGTTTGTTCTTTATGATATGAATTATTTGACCATGTTGGATTAAAATATCCTTTCTTTGGTTTTAGTTTGTTTTTTATATAGTTGTTATTGTTAAATCTATACCTAAAGGCATAATTTGGTGTATTTCTCACCCTTTAGTATTTTGCATTTTTGTCTCTATGATTTTGAATATGTTTACATTTTTCTTTAGCACTTTGGGGGTTTTTAGTTGTTGATGGAATTAAATTCTTCTCATGTCCTAAACCCGATTTGTCATGCAGCTTTTGTCCCCCATATATTTTACTCAAATCAAATTTAGTGCTTCTATTTAGTGTACTAGATGATTTCAAGGCTGTATCTTCTTTTTCTAAAGTTTTCACCTTTTCTTTTAACACCCCTTTGTTCTTTTATTTGAGTTTTATAATTCTTTTCTAATTTATTAAATTTTTGTAGCTTTAACTCATAATCCTTCAATTTCGACTCAAGTTCACAAATTTTACATTTTAAACTCTTAATTTTATCGCAATGTGTATTATGGCAACAACCATTTTCTAACCCCCTCAATTTTATTCTCGATGTCATTTATTGGTGATATAAATATTTCATTTTCTCTAGAATGTAAATTTGAGGTTAGATATACCTCACTAGCTTTGCTAGTGGAAGTGGAGCATCCTATTTCTTCATCTTGCTCTATTGCCTTTCATTTTGATCGTGATATGTCCATAGTCGTGCAAACCGATCATTTTGTATCATACTTGAAGAAATTGTCTCTTGTTGCATTACCAAAGCTATCTCATCGATTGCGCTTGTGCTCACAACGGTGTCCATGACTTCATCTCCTCTTAACTACAAATATCAGCATTAGAATCTACGTCTATTATTTTTGTTCATATTGACATCGAGTCTTCATCGAAATGTTTCAAAAGAGTGGTACACATTTCAAAAGCATTTGACATTTCATGAAACATTTCGGTGATGGACTCATCAACCGAGTAAATAATACATTTACGGCATGGTTATTATCTCTCTTTTCTTTTTTAAATTTTTCGGTCAAGATAGCGGTGCCTACTTCATAGGTTGGTGCATAGTATTTATTTACCGTATACTTTCAAGTGCTTCTAGGTAGCTTTTCATTGACATTTTCCAATATGAGAAATTATAACAATTTTGCTCAAATATTGGAGGTTCTACTATACGATTTGGGAATACCATTTTACGAATCTTACTTGTTACTAAGTAATACTCAATTAGCAAGTTCAACTTGCTCTGATACCATTTGGATAAACCTAGAGCGGATGAATATATTTCAATTCGATTTCTACTTTTATTTAATATAAAATGCGCAATACAAATACAATGGCTTACTCAATTTTCCTTATGCTAACAAAAATAACACAATTGAAATATCAATAAGTAAATAAAAGAGTTGATGAATGATCAAACAAATCTCAGCACGCGTGATATCGATATGATAACAGAGTTCGACTATTGACGAGCCTACGTCTCCGGGACTCCCGACCCCTTGACACGGTAAAAAAGTCGAGCTGCTTGCACTAATCTCAAATAATTCTTGTACAAGAGTGAGATCTAGCTCTTTACACACAAAGTTAGAGACTAGACTCGATTGAAATCACAAAGACAAAATAGTAGAGTTACAAAGCTTTCTCAAAGATCACTCAAGAGTTTTGCTAATTAAGATTAAGAGA
Organism: Eleocharis quinqueflora; assembly: GCA_964058865.1. Lineage (NCBI taxonomy): Eukaryota > Viridiplantae > Streptophyta > Magnoliopsida > Poales > Cyperaceae > Eleocharis > Eleocharis quinqueflora. The sequence continues at coordinate 26,566 of CAXKVX010000516.1, forward strand.
GCTTGAGAAAATTAATGGAGTTTTGGCTTATCAATGGTGGAGAGAGTGGCTGCTACAGGTCTAGAATGGTTGGGCAAGCCTTGGGGAAGGAGGAAAGATTCCTTATATAATGCAGGAAGATTAGGGCTTTCAACAGCAAAAAACATTTCGAACCGTTACTAACGGTTATAACGATTAGCTAACTGTTGGTCGCCAGAAATTTGCTGATTTTCTGGGTTCTGAACCGTTACTAACGGTTGATAACCGTTATCAACGATTGTAGCTGTTCGCTAGATCTTTACTTCTTGAAACAACCATAACTTTTGATGCGTAGCTCCGATTGAGGTCATTTTCGAAAGCATTGGAAAGATTGCCATAAGCTCTACACTTGTCCTCAGTAGATCACTTGAAATTTCTAACATTTTCCTTCTTCAATTTTGTATTCAAGTCCCTACACAATTCTAAAAACACGAAAACTTTGTAAAATTAAGTTTATTTTGCAAATCGACAAATATCATGAAATTATTTGATACAATAGATAACAGGTACGAAATAGTCATTACCCGTATCATTTTCATTTCGCTAACGAAAAAAACCTTATCCATACCCATATTCGATAAGCTAACGAAATAATCTTATCCATACCAGTCTTATCGAATACGATACAAATCAGGTAATATGGTAAAAGAGTTTCATTGACAGTCCCAACCAACATAAATCTTATTAAATTAAAATACTTTCCTTACAATTGAATATGAGAGAGGATTATCTGTGGTAAGATCACAACACTCGAATATGTTGAAAAGCAAATTAGTAAGATTAAATCTCGATCATCGCTCAATCATAATAGGATAATATATGGTTAATTTTTATTCCTAAATTTGATTAAATCAATCCTGACCGTAGCCAGACCTGGACATCCAAGGTGCTTGATATATAGCAGAGATTTAGAAAAAAAAAATAATATACACTTTAGATATTATATATAGGGAAAAACTTAGGTATCAATTTCTAGATACATTGAGTACTCTTGATTACTGTGCATTGTTGGATACATCAAAATTCACATCATGTATCAAGATCAAATTATATGCAGTAACGAGGAGTATCCAGTGTACTTAGAAATGAAATACTTAAGTTTTTTCTTTATATATATAACATTTATTATTTTTATATATAAATTGTATGTTTAATACATTTTTCGAAATGTAGATAAAGAGTGCAAAATATTGGATGCAAGAACAAATTCTCCAGCATTTATATACCTATTAAGTGAAAACACACTGTTATTGTGAAATTTGGTGATTTTATATATAAATCTTCATAATATACTTATATAAAATTGCGTAACTGTGAGAATGAATATTTGATCTAGTGACAAAGACAATATTTTTTTCTGCGTGAAATATGTACTCAAATATAAATGAAAGATCTCTCATTAATGTTTAAACTTAAGAGGTTTGACTTGCATTTATATTTGAAATTTGAAACTATTACATAAATATAAATAATTTTTTTTTTAATTTTAGTGGAAATTAATCAAGAGGTTTAAATTGTACATAAATGTATAGAAAATTAAATTTAAAATGTTTGACTTACAATATTATATTTAAAAGTATTACATAAATGCACATGAGAAAATTAAATTTTAGTGGGAATTAATTATGTACTTTGAATTAATAAATATAAAATTATAATTCAAAAGTAAAGATGTGCAAAGTTGACTGGACAATAAATGAGTACATTGCTGAAATTTTCCCGGAGGTTTTTCTCATTTGCCTTTGCCTACTTCTTAATGAATGGACATATCCAGTTTGAATGAACCGACGATCATTTAAAAATAAAGAAAAATTGAAATAAGAACGCTCCCTTTGACCTGATATGGTTTATCTTCATCTGTACAAATCTCATTGTACCCTCACATGAGATCTTTGATGTACATTTCAGATCATACGGTACATATCAACATTGATTTATTGACTGACCATTTACGCGTATTAACTAAGGATTACTATGAAACGTTCGATCTAAAATCTACATTTTTGATTTCGAAAGCACGGTGATTTGTATAGATATTACTGGAGAGGATCATCATCTAAGGGAGTAGAGAGCGGTCCAAGCAATGAGTGAGAGTAGGATCCCATCCCACACGGGACGAGAGCACAAGTATTAATTGCTACCAATACATCCTAGTCACAGTACGAACCCATGTGATGCGAGTTTCTCTTTGCTTGTTGTTCAAAAAAAAAAAAGTTTCTCTTTGCTTCTACTTATTAATTCGAACCAGTTTTAGCCAAAAAGAAATTAAGGAAATTAATTGAAAGCACACAACACAACAGATGTTCAGAAAACAACAAAAAAGAAAAGAGAGAAAATTTGGGGACACAACGCAAGAACACAAGAGAGGTTCTCTCTTTCTCGCGCCGCAGAAAAGAGAAAAACTTTCTGGGAACCTAAAATTATTTCCCAAGGTATTTATTTAAGATGTTTCCTCTTTCGGACTATTTTCCTTTTTTGAAAGAAGTTGCTTGGCTTTAATTTAAACCGTGATTTCTCTCCTATGCTCGGCTGTCGCTCCTCTGGAAATCACTCATAGTTTCTTCTTCATACACTGCCGCTTGCTTGTTTCTTCTTCCTTTTTTGTGTGAGATATTTCTTTTTTTTTTAATTTTAGATGATATATATATGTACTTTTTAATTACAAGTAGAGGAGATCATTGCTGAATTGTTGGAGCATGTGGTTCTAATGTAGCTCAAAATCAGGTGTGATCTTCAATTGGGGAATTATTTTTTCGTTATTTCTTCTTTTTTAATGCAAATTAGTTCTAGATGGGATTGCATCTACTAGATAGGATTGCATAAATAGTTTCCTCTCTCGTTTCTTTTTCTTTTTTCAATCAAGCTGCGAATTTCTTATGAATTGAAAAAAAGGATTTGAGCTTGGGTGTGGTTCTTGGTTTGTAATTGATAGTACACAGATTTATTCATAACTTTCCTAGAAAAAAAAAGATACTCTCAATCAGTGAAAAATAGATGTACTCCACTCCCAATTCAAAAATATAAATCTGCAAAAATATTTGCAGATGTGTTGGGAGTTCAAGAGAAGCCACTTACACCATCGCAGTGTAATCTGAGTGCCACAAATCAATTTGAGGAAGCACAATTGTCTCCTTTATCAACCAACAAATGAGTGATAATGAGTTTTCTGACAAATTCTGACAAGAAATGGAAGCCTCAGATGCCAACAACCGCTTCCCTGACTTCTTCGACATAGTCAAGTCATGGATTCCTCCTAGAAAAAGCATGTCCGAAGCAGGCCCCACCAACTCCCCTCCAAACCTCAACCCTTCCACTAACCCTAGCAACCTCCCGCGTGACTTTTGGATGCCCGATCGTAGCTGCCGTGTCTGCTATGACTGTGACTCCCAGTTCAATCTGATCAACCGGCGACACCACTGCCGTTTATGTGGTCGTGTCTTCTGCTCCAGGTGTACCACTTTCTTGTCACGTCAACCTCGTCCGGACCAGGTTGAAGGTGACAGGGTTCGGGTTTGTAATTTCTGCCTCAAGCAGAGGGAGGAGGCATTAACTGGTGATGGGAAGAGTGAGAACGGAGCAGGCTACCTGATGTTCAGTCCCACCCTTTCATCTGTCAGCATGGAGAGTAGCAAAACAAGCTCTACTGGTAAAACCTTGAGTACTCTGACCAGTGGGTCTGCGTCTGGTTCAAATGGGAATGATCAGAATTCCGATAGTGCTGCCGGGGAGTATGTGCGGTTTGATCAAACAGTTGGCACTGAGGCTTGTCCTGAGATGGAAGGGTTGTTAGAATCGGGGAAGGATGATAAGGATACAGAGACAGTGTGTGAGCACGATGAGTGCAGTTTGAACAGGTATGTATATTGACCCAGTAAACATTTTTGTATTCTTTTTCATAATTACTTTCTTTATAATTTAAAATTTGGTGAGTATGATTCTGATATGAAGCTCCCTAATGGAACTCTTGAAATAAGTACTGCAACAGCTGGTTGGTATTGGCACAATCAACTTGTATTAAAACTATTAGGACGCTTGATCTGTGTGGAAAGTTAAAAAAAAACCATAAATGAGAAAACAGGCGCCGACCTTTTTCTTCTATATAGGTAATACTAGTAATCGTACCCATGCACAGCAACGGGAGAAAATATATAAGCCATTTATAATACATATTAATAAATCGCCTCATATTAATACATATTAATAAATCACAGTTTTATAATAAAAAGTATATATTATAAGCATATATATAATATATAAGGTATTGTATCAATAATGGATGAGTGCCTTAGTGGTCAAGTGCTTGGGAGATATTAGGCTTGACCCCGGTTCAAAATCCATTGCCTACATTATTTCCAACGAATTTTTACTTTAATCACAAGTTCTACGAGATTTTATGTGGCGAATTTCTGAGAACGGTTGTGTTGAAGTTCAAAATTTGCTTGAGAAGCGCTGCAAATGGAATTTGATCGGATGGCTGTTACATTGTCCGCCCAAAAAACCATTAAATCAGGGTTCTTGAGTGTTTTGTCATCAAAGCTCTTTAATAGGGAGGGGAGATATGAAAACAGAGACCGAGAGAAGTGCAACCTGAGATTTGAGAATTAGGAAGATTGCAGAAATTGTTGGCAATTGGTTCACTGACCGAGGGAAGAGGTTCGCGTACAATGTCTGCGATCTTCTTGCAAAAGAATATCCTATTTATCATTATGTTGTAAAATTTCAGTAATCAGGGTTTCTAAATGCAATACAAGTTTTTAAGCACATTGTTTGTACAACATTTTAGGCACAAGACAATTGTTAACTGTCATGCGAAGACCTTGATTCCACTCTTTTAATAGTAGCTCCTTACAGGTGCTATTTTTAGCCATTTCCTATTACACCAATTGGCTTTTATCTGAATTTAAATAATAAGCGCTAGTCATTGGACAAATCCATCCAAAATTTTCAATACCCGAGTATGCAACAGGGTTTCCTTTTTACTTATTAATTTATTTATTTTTGCCCCTTTTGTAACAGAAGTGATGATGAAGATGACGAATACAGTGGCTTTCGCTCTGACTTGGAGCCGATCCAATGCCAGAATTCAGATGACTATTATTCCCTTGTTGATTTCCATAATGCCCATGAACCCTATCAAACAGATCAAGATCAAGTACAGGTTGATTCAAGTACCGACCAGAAACTTCCTTTTTCTCCTGTTCATGGAGAAAGCACAGTCTTCACGTCTTCTTTTAACTCCGACCAGGCTGCGGAAAGCCGAGACTATAGTTATGGTGTGGATGAATGTCCAACAACTCATTCAGCCTTATATGGAATAGAACATATAGAGGAGAACACGGTTGACATTGAAAATAACCGGTTGCTGTGGGTCCCGCCTGAGCCCGATGATGGAGAAGAGGAGGGAGAAGTCTCTTTAGAAGATGAAGATAATATTGGTCCGGCTGGGGAAGAGTGGCAGTACCTGCGTACCAACAGTTTTGGCGGCCTATTTCCCAGCAGGTATTACACTGGAACTGATCTTACAAGTTCGCATGTTACAAAGTTTGTATCTAGTCCCTCCAGTTTATGTTGGCAAACGTCAAATTGCATATACTCCAATGATTCAGAATTAACCCAAAATGAAAAAAAAAAACATAACGAAAATAAATTAAGAAATACCACTATATACGGGTGCTAACTTGATTGATGAAGTAAACTAGGTTACTAACTTGGATACTTAACCGTCCAGAAGGCTCAATAATTTTGTTTTTATGCTGAACCTATAGTAGATTAGGGTGCTAACAATCCTATGAAGTGTTAAAGGTATTTTGTGGACGCACAATGCTTGGTTCTTCATCCCTGGATAAGATTGCAAATTGGACCTTTTTCCAAACACTAATACAGTATTGAACTCTAGAAATGCATGCCCCACAGAATTTCTACAAGATAATCTTTGATGTAAGCACATCTTATTTGCAGAGAGCGATCAGCAGAGGAGCACAAGAAAGCAATGAAAACTGTTGTGGATGGGCACTTCCGGGCATTAATTTGTCAGCTGTTGAAGGCAGAAAATGTGCCGACGGGGGAAGGGGAGGAGGGAAGGGACGGATGGTTGGATATAATCACACGTCTGGCATGGGATGCTGCATCGCTGCTGAAGCCGGATATGAGCAAGGGAGAAGGAATGGACCCAGGTGGATATGTGAAGGTCAAGTGCATTGCATGTGGACACCCAAGTGATAGGTATGATCTATGCAGTCAATATCAATTTGTTCTACATGGTATATCTATTAGATGATAATTACTTGCTAGATTATGTGTAGCTGTCAGTATGGGATTACCATAATTTATTTTTGTTAGCGCATGTGTACTGCAGTATCGTTAGAGGGTCTTTAAATTGTCAAACTACCAAATTTATACAGTGACTGCATATAGGCCTCATTGTGTTGTTGGCTGCATTTAATCCAAATTTATCTTGATTTAGACCTGTCTTTTCATTTCTGCCTCAATTTGGGCTCTAATGATTGCCTCATCTCATTTTCCAAATGCTTATCTTTGATTTACTCCCAGCTTTTCTATTAGTGTGTCAATTAAAGAAAGAAGAAATCTCAAAGTGGTGATGTTTGTAAGTTATGTATAGGAGAACCTGATTTGGGCAAATAGTTTAACTTTACCTTAACATTGAAAAGAAGAAAAAAAATCTACCGTGATCATTTACTATCTGGAGATTACATTCTTCACTACACCAGTAATAAGCAAAATGTAAATTCTGCAGTATTGCTAAAATTGACAAGATAATATTCATTACGTGAGGTGGCACAAGGAATTAATTACATCACCCTTCTTTTAGTAATATGCAAATGAGAAGTGTTGGAAACAAACCTGAAATTGCCTATTTATTTAGAGCAAAACCGCCTATGGTGTTTCGTTTGTGAACCATTTTTGGTTCGCAGACAAAATCTGCGATCATGAGACCAAACACCATGTTCGAGACAATGTGTACAAAGTTCTTGCTTTTGAAAATTTGCCGTTGTGGTCCTGCTTGTCTATTGTATCTTTGACATTACCAAACAGAAAAAAATAAAAAGTGCAATTCCGCAGCATGTGTCAGTTCGTGCTACTTTTGAATCTCATTTTTAGTAGATGTACTTCTTGTGCTGATAAAGTGAATTACTGTATTTTTGTTTTGTAATTCAATGCTAACGAGTGATGCATAACCTAAAGTGTGGTTCATTATAAACATTTTTATGTTGTATAATATTCCCTGCGCAGGATATGATTATTCTTGAAACTAAGCTAGGTTTCATAAAACTGCCTTCCACAACATGTTAAATAAATTATTAAAATTTGTGGAAAGTTATGCTCTTTCGTCGTTCTTAATTGAAGAGTATTGCCAGAATCTTTTATTTGATAGGGCGTCTTCTTTTCTGTTTAATATATATTTATATATATTTTTTCCATTTTTCCTTGTTCTGAGCTCTAGTTAAGCACTGCTAGCTTACCCTTTTGGCATTTTGTAGTGTGGTTGTAAAAGGAGTTGTTTGCAAGAAGAACGTGGCTCACCGACGGATGGCTACAAAAATTGCGAAGCCTCGTATTCTCATTCTTGGAGGAGCCTTAGAATATCAGCGTGTTTCAAACCTGCTTTCGAGTTTTGATACCTTATTACAGCAGGTGCATTTCCCTTGTCACTTCTTGATTGCTAATTGAAATGACAAGGAATAATAACTTTGTTTTGCTCTATGTATGTTATATATAGGAGGTGGAGTACTTGAGAATGGCAGTTGCAAAGATACAAGTTCACCGACCAGATATCTTGTTGGTGGAGAAGGCTGTTGCTCGTAGTGCACAAGACTTGTTTCTCAATCGGAATATCTCACTTGTTCTAAATGTCAAGAGGCCACTCCTGGAGCGCATAGCCCGCTGCACTGGAGCTCAAATTGTGCCTTCAATCGACCATCTCTCAAATCCTCAGTTGGGGCAGTGTGAACTGTTCCATGTTGAGAAGTTTCTAGAAGTGCATGGTAGTGCTGGTGAAGAAGGAAAGAAGTTATTAAAGAATCTTATGTTTTTTGAAGATTGCCCCAGGCCCTTTGGTTGCACGGTTCGTTGTTGGTCTTCAATTTATGTTTTCTCTCTCTCTCTCTTTATTAGGAACCAAGGGCCAGTTTTGACCAGTAACTTGCTTGTTTTGTCCACTGCAGAATGAATACACGCCAAAATAATAAGGAAAAGAAAAAATAGAAAATAAGAGAAATAAAGAATACTAAAAGGTTGGGTCCCTGAGGATTCTTATATTCTTTATATATATTTTTTTCATTGGTTACATGGATGAAAGGAAGTCATGTGAGTTTACAACCTTAAGTTCATCTCGGTACTGTTGTTAACAGTAGCAGACTCTTAGCATGACATCTGTTCTGTCTAGCTGGTAAAGAGTTGTTGTTGCTTAAGTTTGTTGTGTTACTATTATATTGCTTGATCCAGAGTAGTTAGAAACTTATGCATGGGTCATCAATTTTTTTAATTTGCATATTTGCTCATTTTGTCGTAGATTCTGCTGAAGGGAGCCAGTGGCAATGAGCTGAAAAAGGTGAAACATGTGATCCATTACGCAGTCTTTGCGGCTTATCACCTCGCGCTCGAAACATCATTCCTTGCAGATGAAGGAGCAACTCTTCCTGAAGTACCCCAGACCCCTTTACTCGTGGGTTTGCCTGAAAAACCATCTGTTGTTGAACGATCTATAACTGTGGTGAAGCCAAATCCATCACTACAGTCCCAAAATGAGGATGTCGTGATGTTGCCACCTTACTCTGAGAGGAGTAACAGCCTTTTTGGTTTTCTTTCGGAAAGCTTTTTGCCATCCCAGAGCCAACATTCTGGGAAAGACCAAAATGAGATTGTTGAGAAGCAACAGGACTCGCTGAGTCTGGATGTTTCTAGACTGGCAAAGAATGACAACATGCCAACAAAAGAGGATTGCCTCCCTTCGCCATCGGATAACCAGAGCATACTTGTTTCTCTCTCTTCAAGGTGCGACTGGAAAAAGACGGCATGTGAGGGTGCGCATCTGTTGCGGATAAAGTTCTATGGAAGCTGTGATAGGCCTCTAGGACGATTCTTGGGAGAACAATTATTTGATCAGGTTAGAATTTTGTTGTGCAGATATCTGAAATTTGATGTAGTCCTATACTTTATTTGTCTTATTTGTTGGATCAATCAAAAAGAAAAGGGGATGCTAACCATTTGGTCAGGTTCTAAATTAGCATCACCTATATGTACTGGTACATAGATGTTGCTGATTTGGTGTTCAAGATTCTAATGAAAGCCAACTTGAAGTCAACAATTGCAACTTGCAAGTTAAGCCAATAATAGACTCTGTTAAACTGGTATGGGGTTTTCAGATATGACAAGCTATACTTAAAATTAAAAGCATTGAATGTAATAGGTATGGACTGATATTGCTGCTAGAACATGCTAGCTTATCTGGGTCAAGTTCAGCCTTATTCCCATTCTAACAGTTCCTTGGCTTCATTGAGGAAAATTTTAGATGGACAGTCACTGTACCAGTTCCATCTATTAAATTTCATGAAAACATATGTGTGAATTAACTACAGTTTATGTCGGCTTTTATTTATTACTCAGAATTAATTGTTGCTATTTCTTATAGAGCTACCGGTGTCAATTTTGCGAAATGCCGCCAGAGGCTCATGTCTACTGCTACACCCACCGCCAAGGAAGTCTGACGATTTCGGTCAGGAAGCTTCCAGATTTCCACCTACCTGGGGAGTCAGAGGGCAAAATATGGATGTGGCACAGATGCCTAAAGTGCCTCCAGGTCAACAAGCTCCCTCCTCCAAATAAAAGAGTAGTGATGTCTGATGCTGCCTGGCGGCTCTCCTTTGGCAAATTTCTGGAGCTCAGCTTTTCAAACCATGCTTCTGCTAGTAGAGTTGCAAGCTGTGGCCATTCTCTCCACAGGGATTGCCTTCGTTTCTATGGGTAAGTTGTGATGGGAAATGCATTTGCAAGGATAGGAGTGGAGTCTCTTTGACTATATTTGAATTGGTTGTAACTAGATATCTAATCCAAATTTCCCCTTTTCCTTTGCTTTTCCCTTGTTCAAACTGTTTAAAATACCAATGGTGGAATTCTTGTGTATCATGGATGACCCCAATTCATTGTTCTGCGATGCTATTCTCTGCTGAGTAATATACCCTTACCCTTCATCATTATCCCAATTCATTTTTCTGCGATGCCATCCTGTGGAGACTATACCCTTCTTTTACATTTGTGATTTTTGAATTCTCTTGTGTTATTCGAAAATTTAGGAATGTGCATGTGAAATTTTGGCAAAACTTATAGATTTCTTCCATAAAATGCCTGCTGTGCACTTTCTACTTTAGAAGTTGCCATCTCTACAGTTTAAATTCACCTCTATGCTTATACTTTCAATGAGCAGTTTTGGAAGAATGGTCGCTTGTTTCCGATATGCACCCACCAAGGTTAACAACGTTTATCTGCCACCTTCAAAACTTGATTTTGGATTCCTGTATCAAGACTGGGTTGAGAAGGAAGTAACAGAGGTTAGTTCTTCAACCACTTTTTTTATCTATGATAACAGTTTTTTGAGATAGATGATGGATCACATCTCACAAAAGATATATTTATGAAAAGGTGACCTTTACATTTCTGCATTTGTTGCACACAAATGTGGCATAAATGAACATAGAAGTTTGTAAATTTTTAAAGTAAGAAAATTTAAAGAGCATTGTATGTGTACCTAAAAGTATAGATCTTGCATATGCAGTTAAGTCATATTTGGTTATTGGTTATGCTTTGAAAACAGGTTGCTCACGCTCTAGAGCTTGTATTTTCTGAGATAACCAATGCATTACAAAGAATCAACGATGGTTGGCCAATGACGACAGGGTCTCTTGATGGAAATGGGAAACTTCTTGAGTCATGGAGAAATGTTGCTGATGTTCAGATGCTGCTACAATCTGAGAAGGCTCAATTTGAGGTGAAGTTTCTTCTTTCTTTTCTATCTTCATTTCAGACGAATGCAGAAAAAAATTAAATACGTAAAACCTGGTATTGTGCTTAACCCTTTAATTATGCAACTAACTCACACTTGACCTAATGTTAATTAGTTAATCAAAATTCAAAACTAGTTTACTCAGTTTTAAGCCAACTTCAATTGAGCTGGGTCAATTAACATATTTCAGATCATGTCTGCAATAAAACTGACTATGTATAAGTTACCCTCGAGTTAATATATAACGAAAAGAAAGCTGAGGCAGCATGTTACGGAAAGAAATACTACTGCCAGGACTGTGCTGCTGCCTTTTTCTTCTATTTCTGATAGTCTGGTTGAATTTTACAGCAGTGCCAGGTCTGGTACACAATTCATTTCTTAACTAGTATGGTAAAGCTTTGAGCAAGGTGCATTAAACTCTTCTAATTAACCTCCTGACTGGTTTCAGGAATTTGTGCTTAAATTAATCAAGAAGGAAACAAAGAAGGGTCAACCTGTTATTGACATTCTCGAAGTTAATAGACTGAAGAGGCAGATACTTCTCCTGTCATATCTTTGGGACCAACGGTTAATTTTAGCTGCTGGTTCAATCAAGGGTAAGGTTGAACCTATCTCAAATCCATCCACCAGGTCAGCAGAACAGAGATCTGACGATTCACAATCTGATGAGCATGAGCAAGGGAGTGCGAATGGAAAAAGATCCAAGGGCAATCACGGAAACAGTGCAACCTTACAGGGGCACTCAAGTTCAAGTTCGTTGGAATCTCTATCTGTTTTCAGAAGGGTCCTTTCTGATGGTGAGTTCCCATTAACTGCAGATATCTCAGACACACTAGATGCAAAATGGAGGGGCGAAGGTGGAAAAGTTTTGTTCGAAGTGGCTAGCCTAGCCAACACATCACCGGGCCTGACAGATGACAAGCCAAAAAGCTTGTCTAAAATTCCATTTTCATTGTTCTACGATTCTCTGAACAAAAATTCTAGTGGGCTGGCACGGTTGAATACTTTAGGGGAGTATAACCTAATTTATGTCACATCATTTCGGGATTTGTCACGAAGGCACTTTGGTGCAAGACTCTTCCTTCCACCCGGGATTAATGATACAGTTATTCCTGTATTTGATGATGAGCCGACTAGCATAATATCGTATGCTCTTGTTTCTCGTGACTACCATTCACAATTATCTGATGTGGTGGTGAAACCAAAAGAAGTAGTGGTCGACCCATCAGTTCAGCTGACTGTGTACGATTCGGGGAACTTTAACCCCCTCCAGCTGATGGATGACTTCTCGTCAGATAGTTTCAAAATTGCTTCTTCGACAGAAGACCCCATAAGTTCCACTAAAGCTAGCCATATTAAGGTTTCATTTGAGGAAAATGGGCCGCTCGGGAAGGCTAAGTTTACTGTGTTATGCTACTATGCAAAGTGCTTTGATGCATTAAGAAAAAAATGTTGTCCTTCTGAGATCGACTTTGTTAGGTCGCTTGGCCGGTGCAAGAACTGGGGAGCTCAAGGGGGGAAGAGTAATGTGTTTTTTGCGAAATCATTGGATGATAGGTTTATTATCAAGCAAGTCACCAAGACAGAGCTTGAATCATTTATCAAGTTCGCACCTGAATATTTCAAGTATCTGTCGGAGTCCATAAATACTGGGAGCCCTACTTGCCTGGCAAAAATTCTTGGAATCTACCAGGTACCACTCCTTTTAAATTTTCTCTTGGATTTGGTTGAATTGTAGAATTCACATTAGTATGATATTTATTTGGGAGATCTGTGAACTGCTTGTGCATCAGCATCATTGATAATATTGCAAAATCTCCCATGTTCTTAAAATTGACAAAAGAACTAAGGCTCATGTAAGCGTTGAAACTTTTTAATATAAATTTAGTAACTGATTTGAAGCTAAGTTTATTGTTGATTATTTGATTTTATTGCAAAATCATTGCAGCATTAGAGGTTAAGTAAACTGTAAGGCAAGGATATTTATTTCCTTCTCCAACATGATGGAATTTATATAGGGGGGGCGCTCTTTGCAGTTCATGAATAGAATTGCTTGACTTTTTGCAGTTCCTCTAAATTAAAAAAGTAAAAAACATAGGAGGCACAACTCAACTGACCTAACGGGTCAAGAAAACAGGTTTCTTGGGTAATACCTGCCTTAACCTGGTGGGGTCATAACTCATAATGTACAGAAAAACAAATAAAAATTCTGAAATCATAGTAGCATATTTTCAGTAGAGTTTCCGATGTAACAGTTCTACCTTGATCTAATATAAAAGTTATTTCCAAAATTTAAATTGTTTTAATTGCTGAACTGTTAAAGTAGTTAGCACTAACTTGTACAGAGGAAGTGAGTTAAATTGCTCCTGAATGTACTTAGGTGACAATAAAGAATGTCAAGGGAGGAAAAGAGTCTAAAATGGATCTGCTCGTGATGGAGAACCTCTTATTTGGCCGAAATGTGACAAGGCTGTATGACCTGAAAGGGTCATCTAGGTCAAGGTACAACGCAGATTCAAGCGGCAACAATAAGGTGCTTCTTGATCAAAACTTGATAGAGATGATGCCGACATCGCCAATCTTTGTGGGAAACAAGGCCAAGCGGTTATTAGAGAGGGCCATTTGGAATGACACTTCTTTTCTTGCGGTTAGATCAACATCACATTATTTTTTGTTTTCCCATGATATCCTAATTATTGTGCTTCACTTTGCTGCATACGACATATGTTTACACCATTCTATTACAGTCGATTGATGTAATGGACTACTCATTACTGGTTGGCATGGACGAAGAGAAGCAGGAGCTGGTGCTTGGCATAATCGATTTTATGAGGCAGTACACTTGGGACAAGCACCTCGAGACATGGGCCAAGTCTTCTGGAATTCTAGGTGGGCCGAAAAATGCTTCCCCTACCGTGGTTTCTCCCATGCAATACAAAAAGCGCTTTCGCAAGGCCATGGCTGCTTACTTTATTGTAGTTCCCGATCAATGGCCGGCGGCAGTGGGTACACCAAAGAAATCAAACTCCTCTGATGTCAACTCCAATGTCCGCCAGGTTGAGCGCCAGAGCTCCTCTCAGGAACCAGAGAAATCTTAGTTTTCTTTTAACGAGAGATTCGTCTATTTTTCTGGCTAATTTAAAGTTCTTTTGTCGTGTTTATATTATGATAATATAGTACCAGCTTAAAATCTTCTGCAAGAGATTTTTGCTTGAGGGGGAGGGCTCTTGAGTTATCATAAATTCTAGTTTAAAAGTTGCTTATAATCAATATAGATATAATAGATTCTTGGAACATAGTATATAGGTTTGCAATTCATTAGTCTTTTATTACTTTATTTTTATGTGTTTGTTGAGGTTGTATCGATTTCCACCTCTGTATGCAATCTGCTATTATTCTTTAGATGAATATCGAACTGTTCGATTTAAAATGTACCCATAGAAATACACCAACTCATGTCACATGAAAAAATAGGATGGGTTATGCATGTGAATTTTGTCTGGTTTAAAGTAGACAGTTCAATGGAAAGCAGAGTCGTTCTTTGGAATTATTTTCTTGTTCATGTTTAAAATGCAAGTCTGCATCGTTCCATAAAATCTTAAAAAACGAAAAACGAGTTCGGTGCTCATTCTTTGTTTTTTCACCTAATTGCAATTTTTGTCGCTTTCTTTTTGTCTCCCCTCAATCTTTTTTTTTTTATTCAGAAGAGAAAATATGTAAGCACATTATATTATATTCAACATTCCTTGTTTCCTTATCTACATTCAAAACATATGTACGCATAACATGTAAAATATTTAATCAGGAATGCGTAAATATTTATATATAGTATCTCCTGTAAGGCTGTAACTTTTGGAAATCTGTTAATAATTTTATCATCAACGTAAATTCATTCATAAAATGTATAGATACATCTAGAGCCAGATAAAAAAAATTAGAATTATATCCGGTTGAAGGAATTTCATCAATTCAGTAAAGAAAGTATATATGGTGGTCTTTCTATAAGATAGAGTTGTAGTTGAGGCCACTGTCAATAAATTGAAATACGATAAATCAAGAAATCAATGAGATTGAATGCTCTAAAAATTATTACATCAATGCATCATTCACTCATAAAAGTAGTAAATAAATTCTAAAAAAAATTGTAAAATTTGGTTTTTAAAGAGCTTTCGATATGAAAAATTAATTACACGATTCAATGAGATCATGTTGACTTTTAATTTTGAGATATCCACACGAAGTAAATTATTATCTTTACCGACGCACCATTTTTTTACTATCATTTTCCATGCCTTCCAAATTCGAAATACATGGATGTTTTTTTTTTTTTTACTTCAATAGCATAATAGCATAGTATGTAAATTGTGACAAAAAAGTTTTTGAGCTACTAATTTTTAAATCAATTCTATTTAGTATGCAATGTACTTTTAATTTATTATATTGCAATATTGGTATAGCACTATAGCATAATGAATAGTCAAAGAAATGATAATTGTCATTAATCGATCATTGCATTCCATTCCATGCCTACAATTAATTGCTACTGGGAAAATATATTTATAAATTTCAATCATTAAATGCAGTCTAAGAAAATATTTTTTTGCTTGATCCTTAAAAAAAAAAGAATAAATCTCTGACCCTGTCTCGATAAGTATAACACCTCTGACCCTATTTTGTAAATGCAGGCGTTCATGAGTGTTGTCTAGACGCACATGTTTAGAAATCTAGATCCTCAATAAAAAAAAATCTAAATAAAATTGGAGGTTTGAACGCATGGTCTAAACACCGAACGCAAAGTTCAAACCACACTACTGAACACAATGTTTAGATAACACTACTGAACGCAAAGTTTAAACACAGAATCTGAACGCAAAGTTCACATGTACTTACAAAAAAAAATTGGTTGATAATATGAAGTTCCGAACGCATGCGTTTAAATAACACTTCTGAACGCATGTGTTATACTTATTGTGACAAAGTCTGAGACGTTATTTGTTATTTTTTCTAGGTCAAGAGAAAAAATCCTAAAAAATCATGACTTGTTTACAATTAATTGTGAGTTGCCTGGTATGGCCGGTCATGATATCACATTTTATTGGCAGGCCATGGCAATTTAATTTATTATTGATGTCATCAATTTGATGACCAGGAAGATTGAGTGTGCATTTATTTGTCATACAATACAAAACTATTAGATTAGAACAAATAACCAGTGAAGAAAATAATTAGAGCATGGCTAAAATAATATGCATAGTACACCACATAACGTACTATGGAGTCATTTGTATTTAATTTGGTCATTAAATTGATATTTAAGTTGCTCAATAAATTCTTCATATCAAAATCTTGTTGGAAATAAAATTTCGTGATTTTTAGAGCTTTCTTGCTATTTTTAAAATATTTTTTAAAAACAGCTCAGAAATGACACTTTTTTAGTATTAAATCTGGAATGTTTTTAAAAAATATTTAAAAAATAGCAAGAAAGCTCTAAAAATCACGAAATTTGTTTTCCTACAATATTTTCATATGAACAATTTATTGAGCAACTTAAATTTCAATTTATTGATCTATATCTATATGCATAGTACGTTATGTGGTGTACTATGCATATTATTTTAGCCATGCTCAAATAATTAATAGCCTTATGTGTTATGGTAGTTCAGGTAACAAATCAAACATAAATCTTCTCTCATTTTTTTTTCAAATATAAAAATCTATCTCGTTTTCCTTTGACAAGAAAAGGAAAATAAAAAAGAAAAAAGAAATATTTCTACTTTCTCATGTGACATGCATGTCATAATGTTTTGATGATGTCGTGTTCATGTTTGGTTGCTGTAGGTAAGTTGTCTCCATTTACATGTCAAAATCATAAAGAATTTATCAGAACAAACTCTATTTAATTGAAAAATGACATCATTCTTTTTGAAATAATAAATAATTATTTTATTGAATTGATATACTATTTAATATTTACTAATTGAAACACTGACAATGATTTGGTGACTCAAGCAATAAAAAAAAAACAAATAAAAGAAAGAAAGAATGGAACGTCAAATTCTATTTAGTATAGTGATAAGACATAAGATTTATAAAAAAGAAGTCTGTGATTCAAATTTGAAATTATTTTGAAAATTTTCTATGATTTCTTTGTGATGCGTTTGTTGTAAGTTCAGAGACAATAAATAAAAAAAAACTCAGAAACTAATCATACTTGTTGAAGTAATCATCATGCTTTGAAACTAGTTGACTCTCCTGGTTGGACTCGGAGCAGAATTGTCAAATTGGCATAGGGACTAATACTATTCAATGGGTTCAACGGGTCCCACCTGTCAGTTGAGGCGACACCTCTGCCTGGATAAACCTGTTTCATCCGATCGTTTTCACTAGCATCATTAATTTATTCAAAAAAATAGATTAGGTGAGCAATAACTCATTTAATGGCGCCATTAAAGCTTCAGCCCTAAATTTACTAGTACTAGAAAATAAAATCATACGAGATCTTTGTCAAGTTATATCCAGTGCAGCAGTGAGACACAAAATTTTCACGAAGAAAATTTGAAATTCAAATTCTATTTTGAAGAGAAATTTTTAAATTTATTTTCTATTTTATTTGTAAGTGTAGCTATATTAGCAAATGAATAAAAAAAAAAAGCATACTATCTCTCTCTCTTCGCACAGGGCTGACTTTTGCCTTATTTGTTACTCTTTCTAACTTTTATTTATTTTTTTCTACTCGTTGCTTTTGCACCTCAACTCTTCTCTTCGACTTCGCTCCTACTCAATTTGCCCCAATTTCTTTCTCCATTTGCACACTAATTTCTCTCTTTTGTTCCTCTCATTTTTGTCTCTCCTCTCCTCGCTTCTCCATTGAAAGTTCAGCTCGTGTTGCAATTTCTCTGATCGGTTTTGGTAGATCTGGCGCGGCTCTGCTTGGTTTTTGAATTCGATCGATTGTGCTATCCGATTATTCCTTCTCGTCTCGTTCCAATTTCCAGTAAAGGAAAAAATTGGGAGAATCGCGTATTTTACTTCGATCGGATAGATCCATTTGGGGGCTGTGCCAAGGTTACCAGATGGGTTGCTTCATGTGCTTTGGATCACCAGCTAGAGAGGAAGAAGACGAGAAGGAGAGCAAAAAGGGAGCTAAAGGAGGCGTGGAGTTTATGAGTGAATCAGGTTAGATCAAAATTTATCCAATATTCTGTTAATTTACTGGAGTTCTCCTCTCTTGTTTCGAGTTATTGTAATTTTTTAATTATTTTTATTTGCTCGTGTACATCAGTATATATTGCATTGTGTGTGACAGTTAGTGACTCAGTTGCTACTGTCATGAGCATTTGAATTTACCCTGCTGTTTGCTATGTTGGTAGTCTGTAATATATTTTTAGGCATTTTTGTTGAGCTTGAACCCCAGTTTAGTTATGGTTATTTACATATTACCTTACCTTACTAATTATGTCAAGGCCAAAAGAGGTGAAAATTATTGTTTACGAAAAATACAGGTGATATCAGTTCCTTCGACATGCAAATGAGATTGTATCCTTGGGGGGTAGGGTTGCTATTTGTCCGGTGTGGCGTGTATTTTGGTCAAAGAATAAAGAAATATGTCTTATCTAGGTTCCGTTTTATGAAATTGCTTTTGCATACATTGTACATTGCCGTTACCCAACACATGTATTAGGAGGACGTTTATTTTGACGTTTTCACTTGATTATTTAAATGGAAATTTTGAGTTATTATGAATAATTATGCAAGTTTTTTTGTATTGGAGTTTCTCTTTTCCTTAAAATCACCCGAAAATTGAAAATTAAAGAATGATTACATCTATTTGTCTAGTGTAGTGTGTATATTGGCCAAAGAAAAAAGAAATTTCTATATCTATGTTTCATTTTATGCAACTTGTTTCTGCATACATTCCGTTACTCAACACGTGTATTAGGAGGATGTATATTGTCATTTTCACTTGATTATTAAATGGATGTTTCGAGTTATTATGAATTATTATGTAAGATTTTTTATATTGGTATTTCTCTTTGCCTAAAAATCACCCATAAAATGAAAATTAAAGAATGAGTACCTCTATTTTTCGGTGTGGTGTGTATTTGGCCAAAGAATAAAGAAATATGTATATCTATGTTTCATTTTATGGAACTTGCTTCTGCATACATTTCCGTTACCCAACACATGTATTAGGAGGATGTTCTATTGTCGTTTTCACTTAATTTCTGAATTGGAAGTTTCGAGTTATTACGAATTATTATGTAAGGTTTTGGGTATTGGTATTTCTCTTTGCCTTAAAATCATCCAAAAATTGAGAATGAAAGAATAATTACCTCTATTTGCATAAAAAACTATGATTCTTTGCTGGAAGGAAGATACCCTTCCTTTCGACAGATGCATTTGAAAGCCCACCGAGATTATCTAACAATGCAAAAAAAATTGTGCCAAACATTATTTTGCAGGACACAAACTTATTCTTACATATGTTTTACAATCCTTTAAACATCTCTCTACCTCTCTTCTCGCTATCCCTGTCTTTCTATTTATGCCCTCTTAGTATTGAACTTATGGTAGCCTACTTTGGGCCTGTGATAAGACTCATGTAATAAAAAAGGTCTGTTTAGTATGTTGGTGTTTATGATTGGAGCCATTTCTTTTCTTTGGTAAGTTCGGTTAATTTTGTTTCAGGATGATAAGTTGCATGGAACTTCTGACTGGAAATGCAAGTCAAAGTGTTGAACAGAAGAATTGAAGATTTGAAATAGATTTACCCACTATTACACAGTTATTACAAACTTGGCCACTCTCTCTATATATCATAGTCTACCTCTGACTGTGTCCTTCCTCATCACTCTTTATTTCTTTCTAGAAATTTTAGAGAAAAAGAAGTGCTAAGGAGGGCACAAAATGTATTCCATACATGAAAAATGTTTGTCCCTCAACTCCAACCAAAAGACATGTAATTTTGGATGTTTTTTGACCTCCAAATCCTGTAAATTGAATTGGGTAATATCGTCGTCTGTAAGTTGCATGATATGAAGATTCCATTTCTTAGTTTGGAAACGGAGTTTTAAGTTTCTTTCAGTCCAGTTTAATTGCCTACGGAAATATGAAATAAGCTCATTGGTTCAAGTGCTCATCAGATGTTTTTGTGGGTACATTTGGGTCGGGTGTTTGAATTTCTGTTTGTCAATTTTGCATTGTTGTTAAATAAGTTAGTTAATCTTGAAAGCTCCATTTGTGCAGAAAAGTTGAAGCAACAGAGCGGCACAGACTCGAGAAAGGATTTGCAAGTACCAAAAGATGGTAGCACGCATATAGCTGCACAGACATTTACATTTCGTGACCTTGCGGCTGCTACAAAGAACTTCAGACAAGACTGTCTTCTTGGTGAGGGTGGTTTTGGGCGTGTATACCGAGGACGGCTTGAAAATGGACAGGTCCAATTTGTTCATCTTTGAGTAAATTGTCTGCTTTGTTAAGTTGGTCCATAATCTGCAAGACATCAAAATATTCAACCTCTAGAAGGAGAATACCATTTCTATACCTCCATTGGGCAAAAGAAATGATCACCATAGAAACAAAGAACTGTTAGAATCTTTTGTTCGCTTGCCTCCAATTCTTCATAATATTGACACTAAAATTTCTCCCACTATATACTGTGTTGGGTTTCAGCCTTTGGGGGTATTCTCTTTTAAGAACTTCGATAAAGGATGTGTGTGTGATGAAAACATGTGCTATATATATACAAGCTATAATTCTCACTGTACATGTGGAACGCCTGGTATTTCGAGGTTTGTTGGTGCAGGCATGAAATCAATCAGTTTTTTACTTAATCTTGATGGTATTCCTGCCTGCATCTCATGCCGTATTTTGCACCAGTCCAGTGTAGTACCTTGGCATCTGGTACATGTCACAACAGTGTTGGATTTATATGGGTCTCTGTAAAAGTAGACTAAAACAGGAAAAACCAGCATACAGACATAAACTAATAGGAGAAGTTATGTTTTCTTCCACATCAGGTAGTAGCGGTGAAACAACTGGATAGGAATGGGCTTCAAGGAAACAGAGAGTTTCTGGTGGAGGTACTGATGCTCAGCCTCCTACACCACCCTAATCTGGTAAATCTGATAGGTTACTGTGCTGATGGTGACCAGCGTCTCCTTGTCTACGAGTTCATGCCTTTGGGTTCCCTTGAAGATCATTTGCATGGTTTGTTATTCTCTTATCCTTTTCTCATATTTTATAATATCCTAGGTTTTGCATTAGTTCTACATTTCCTGGAAGGATTTGGATGATCTTATGATGGAAGCTGGTGGATAGACTTAGTCTCTCACACACCAAGTCATTGTTGCAAACTGACTACTTAAATTCTAGAACTGTCTATTTTTTCTTATATAATTTCTTTTCTCTTTTCTCTCATTGAGAGATGGATATTTTATTTATTATTTTTTTCTAAAAGAATGGGCAGGGGTGGTGATGCTTATTCTTGTGGATGTTTGTGACCCCACTGACCAGCGCTTACAATAAAGCATATGAGCCTATCTGTTTTGTTTTCTGCAAATTAATGGCTAGAGCTTACATGAGCCTTTCCATAAAGTTTTGGAGAAAAAAGTAACCATTACTGGATTATAGTTGGCACTTGGCAGTGTATACATGCAATGGCTCTCACCTGTATGTCACAATGGCATCAGCATCATTTCAGCAACCATTATCACCAAACTTATTTTTCGTCCTTTTCTACTATTATTTCTTTTAACAGATATTCCTCCTGACAAGGAGCCACTCGATTGGAACACTCGAATGAAAATTGCCGCCGGTGCAGCAAAGGGTCTGGAATACCTTCACGACAAGGCCAATCCGCCAGTCATCTACCGTGACTTCAAGTCCTCCAACATCCTCTTGGGTGAGGGTTTCCACCCAAAGTTATCTGATTTTGGGCTTGCCAAACTGGGACCTGTTGGAGATAAAACACATGTGTCGACCCGTGTCATGGGGACATACGGGTACTGTGCACCTGAGTATGCCATGACGGGACAGCTCACTGTCAAGTCAGATGTGTACAGCTTTGGTGTGGTTTTTCTTGAATTAATTATGGGTCGCAAAGCAATTGACAATACCCGACCTTCTGGAGAGCAGAATCTTGTTGCTTGGGTAAGCTCCTCCTCTCTTTTCTTCTATCTCTGTATCTATATATTTATTCTCTTTTTCTTCTTGAAAAAAGAGAATTAGCACTTCCTCTAAAGTCAAAGTTAAATGGGGCAGAGAGGACAAAACAGGAAAGGGAAATCGAAAACAAAACTACATACTCCATGTGAACAAAAAGAAGTATTACTGGATGTCTGGATGACATTTTGACCAATATGCTTCAATAAATTTTGGTCTTTAAAATAAAGTACTGTGCGTCATCTAGTTTGTGATGTTTGTTTAAGATAGAAAGTACTGCATATCTATATTATAGTGTACATTCTTTGATGGCTACAGTACTGTGCAGATACAGTACTACTGTAGTGCTCTGAATAGTGATGAGTCGCCATTAAACCGCTCGCTACCCACGTCTTACTACATAACTGACACATGGGATCTATCTATCTATATTACTCTCAAGTCTCAACAAAACAGATAACCTTCCAATAAAGGCAAGCCCACATAATGTAGAATTTTTTTTGCTTATCCTTAAAAAAAAAGAAAAAACAACTATATGCCTGGTCTCAAAAAATTGACAGGAGTATGCCTATTTTCTGAACACACCGTTCACAAGTACGAACTAAACACATGCTTATTTCCTAATAAAAAAGTTAGAAGTAATAGAAAAATTATAAGAATAGTAAGTTCTAATATAATATTTTTTAATTTCAATAAGATTTCATAGAAGAGTATGAAATTCTAAAGAGTTTCTAGAGAATGTCATAAGAGAGAGACTATGCTTTGCTGCAAAAGCTTAAACGACTTCCATCTCTTCTTTGTTCATTTAAAATCTAAGTGATTTGACCTAAAGTTACTTGATCATTAACTTTTAATGTACTTGCTCACTTTGGTATTAACTTTTATCGATCTGATTTACAGGCACGCCCATTATTCAAAGATCGCCGCAAATTTCCAAAAATGGCAGACCCATCACTCCAAGGCCGATTTCCCATGCGGGGCTTGTACCAAGCGCTGGCTGTTGCTGCCATGTGTCTTCAGGAGCAAGCTGCCACACGGCCTCTCATAGGAGATGTGGTCACAGCATTATCGTACCTCGCATCGCAGACCTATGACCCCAATGCACCTCCTTCGCGTAGTAGCCGAAGCATCCCTAACACTCCCCGTTCAAGCCACACTGGCCGGACACCTGGAACCCTTGTGCAGTCCCCCAACCCCAATTCCCCTGATTTGCGCAGGAGGGATTCTAGGGTTAGGAGGGAGTCTGAGGCGGATACTGCATCAGGTTGTGGGTCTGGCAGGAAATGGGGCTTCGATGACGTGGAGTCTCTGGATTCGCAGCGGGGAAGCCCTGCACATATGTTAGCAAGAGGCGGGTCCCGCAACGCTGACAGACAGCGTGCGATTGCTGAGGCACGGGTTTGGGGTGAGAATTGGAGGGAGAGGAGACACACAGGTGCCAGAGGCAGTAGCTTTGATAGCACACATGAGTAGCAAAAGAAATTTATCTTCTGTGAAAATCAATGGTACCTTTTTTATCAACGAGCTATTTTGAGGTTGCTTGTGCGAGAGTTCTTGAGGAACGAACAATTGTGGTTAGTTCGGTTGTAAGAAGAAGAGGTGGGGGGTGGGTGGGTTGAAGCAAATTTATTAGTAGAGTTTATCTATGAAACATATGTGAGGGGATGTGCAACTAGGTTTGTTGCGCCATGCATGTAGAGTTTTTGTATGATGCCTTTGATACATAGGACGTGTTACATTTTTGTCATTTTAGAGCTTTTCTTACATATAGTAAATTAACAGTACTCTATACAACTTTGGGTTAAATAATGTGTTCGGAAAAAAATAAACAAGAAAAAAGAAGGCCTAAAAATAATGATCCGGTGACTTGTTTTGGTGGCGCCTCCTACTTGGTAAAGAAATTTCATCGTGAAATATTTATTTTCTGGACCCCTGATACAATAACAATTAACGCTGCCCTTCCATGTCTCTCATTTCCTCCGTTAACATGACTCCACACAGTTTTACATTTTAGTAGGAATCCTTTTTTTTTTGTGGGGGGGGGGGTCAAGATGGGAGGAAATTTCACACGGTTTTATTTTCTAGCAACCCTTTTGTCAAAATGGAGGAAATTAACACCCTGTTTGGAATGAGGTTTAATGATAGGAAAGGGACAGGATGGAGAATATATATTTCCTTATTTTCCTGGCAGAGGTTTTACATTTTGCCATATTAAATATAACATCGAATCTCCTTAAACTTGTGCTAGCAAATTCTGCTGCTATATAATATAGGCAATTAATGTAATATTTTGTATGCTCTCGCCATTTTTTCCCCTTCCCTACAGCGGATATTGCGGATTATGCGTTCGTAATTCAAAATTTCAAATTAATGCTTCATGGCTCCATAAATAAAATATTAGACAAATTAATGTTAAGTAAACAAGTGAAGTGATTCTGATATATCTGATGATACTCAGGTTTCAAACAAAAAAGGTGAACGGCAAGGCGCAAACTGCATCCTGCAAGTTCTTTTTCCACATTTTTTTCTGAAAGCATGCACTGATGATAACTAGTCTTTTGATAAAACTTAACACATGCATTAAATAGTTATGGTTGAAGTTGCACATAATTTAGAAAGCTAAAGAAAATACTGAAACTACTATAGAAATCTAAAATAAATTTTCTTTCAAATAAAGGATGAACGAGGAAATTCAATCCTCCTGAGTGCATCCCCGTTTAAACTTTAAATTGAACTGTAAACTTGTACGTTCACAATTCAACATGAATCCAAGTCATGTTCGAGTTGTGATCAAGTTACGAGTGCATGCAATTCAATGTGTCCAGGAATGCATTCAACTGTCTTCGATCACTGGCTAGGAAATTTATTGCCAGGTAACAAGATAATTTTCTTTATACATAGGAGCCACAGCACTGGTATTCTAAACATGAATCAGCAGCTCAGCATTCACAGATTTAGAAAAAGGGAATAAACAATATCGGACGAAGGAAGCTATGTACAACATTTTCGTGTTTCCTTGAATTAATCACAACCCAGTGGGATCCGTAGCTACTAAATAGACCCCAACTGTATACATCAACATTACAACCTAAATAACACTAATACTGGATGCACTGCTTCCCTGTTTGCCTATCTGGACAATGGATTTGGATTCTGATTCCTTCGGAATCGCATCCTTTGACAAAACGACATTACCAGCTAAGTCCATCTGGTATGGGAGTACACTATAGTCCATTACAATTCTACACGAGCCCCAACTCTCGGCTTTCATGTTCACCCCCATGTACACCAAGTGGTCTTTTACACTGTTTCCACTTACTGACCTGGAAAAGAAATATTAGAATATAAGCACATTTTTCTGTTGGGAGTTTTACACATATGTGTGTGTGTGTGTGAGTGTGTGTGTGTGTGAGAGAGAGAGAGAGAGAGAGAGAGGAGGGAACCTGCTACAAGTGGGGTCTTCACCAGATCCATCACATATCTGCTCAATCGGGTAAACTAGGCTTCCCAGTCCAACGTCATGATCCCATACCTGGCAAATATAAATCAAATTTCTTTTGTAAGAAAACGTTTTAAGAAGAATAATTTAATCAAAATGAAATATCTTGGTGATATTGCTGTGTAAGCAGATTTCAAGCTCTGCTCTGAAAAATAAAGAACACAAACTCCATACAATAGCAGGATCCAAATTGAAGAAAAACATGCTAGGAAAACTAAAAATTCATCCTGAAAGTTTTGCATTACTGCAGCTCATTAGCAAAGTTCCCCTTTTGTTTCTTTTCCAGGGAACTTTTGTTCTGTTTTCTTCAGACTCAAATCAAACTAATCAGTTGATTGCTGCTACGCTGACTACTCTATGATTATTCTATGAACACGTACCTCACGAGGAAAATGGTGGTATGTCTTTTGTGGGAAGTAGTGGTAGTAAGGGGGCAGATGTGGTACAATATCGTGTGCATGGGTCACCCGAATTGTATCTGGGACCTGTTCTATGAAGTACGATGCAAAAACCGCATTGCCAATTCGAGGCTGCCCAAATGTTATTAGCTTCACCTTTTCCATTCCTTGGTTCACCTTCAACAGGAAAATAAACCACAAGTACAACAAAACATAAACATAAGAACAAAAAAGAGGACATATAACATTTGCGATAATCATATTGCAGCACTTCACATGATCTGGCTAGGCAAAGGTACCAAGTGGCACCAAATTTGAAGAGTACAATGACTTTTGTGTCTTTTAGGCCAAAAACCTAATCTTTACTAATAGGGGATATCTCAAATGCAGCTTACAAAAAAATAAGAAATGAAAGTTAGTGATCAAACTGCCTGTTTAGAATTTGTATCATTACAGGGCAATGCGACTTCAGGACTCTCGATCATAAGCATGGATGCCAGACAAATTGTATACTGGATGTGTTACATACTGGACCAATCCAATAACTGTTCCCAAGTGAGACCACCAAATTGTTATCGTTGATATTAAAATAAAAGGTACTTACAACTAGGTCAAGTGCGCAGAAGGATGCCATGGCTCCACCCATAGAGTGTCCCACAACTATTATGGGAATATCTCCTTTCAATTTTCTTGTCATTTCTACAGCTCTTAGAACTGCTGGTCTCAAAGTGGTATTGTGGTACGCAGAATAAAAGCCATGATGTACCTATAAAACAGAAATGGCAGAACAAGAGTGTAATACTTTAATTATCAGTACCTGTTTTTAATTTACTTTATGAGTTGTACAAGTAGATGGACAACCTTTAAGGATCCTCAAAAAGACTCTAAAATAAGTAGAAGTGTCTCTAACTTCCCTAATTATCTGCTCTCGAGTTAGCAGGGGAAGGAAAGGGAAGGAAGGAGAAAGTCGGGGAAGAGAATGGAGGAGAAATTTCTGTCCCCCCAAATCGGGAGGGAACAAAAGCCAGGAAAATCAATAGAGGTGTTCCCCTCCTTTCACCTCCTCTCACTCTCTCTCACCCTTCGCTTCATAAACTCTGGAGCAAGGTAACGACCTCCTCTCCCTATCCTTCCTCCTCGTTCACCTCGTCTAATAAAATCGGGAGCACACCCTCAAGATACTAAAATTACCATCTTTTCTAAACTTTGTTTGAGAGAAGGGCAATCTGGTATTTGTTAATGAATAAAAGTAGCACGACACATATTTCGTCATTTATGGGTCATGATATTTTAGATGGTAGTCCAGGAGAAATTTGAAGGAATATAAAGGTCATTAGGCATCTAACCATAGCATCTGGCATGCCGGGATAGTTCAAGTCAAGTTGTTTCCAAAAGAGATCCTCGATCCAATTCTGGATGCTGAAAATGATTCAAGAAGATGTTAATATATACTATGTCAAAATGAGATGTTACAAATTATAAAACTTCTCTAGACACATGCATCCATATATATAGTACTGGTATGTGTAACATCTTAACCTTCATATTTCTCAGATGTTCTTAATTGACAGAGTAAGTTAGCAAAACCAGAGAAAAGAAGTATAGAATTAGTGAACACGAGCAAATATTGTAGGGTACCTATTTTCCTGGGTTCCTCTGAAAACTACTATAATCGCATTGGGATCAGGCGAAACACCAACGTAAGCCTGAAAATGGAAGCTTATAGCCAATTAAACATTTTATTACAATTTTTTCAATATCCATATCATTGTTTATTTCATTCTTTACTTTCTTTTCTTTTTATTTACCTGCAAACAGTTCTGTACATCAACAATTATCTCAACCACCTCAAATCCCTGCATCAGTCAATCAGCAGACGTATTATCATATTAGTTAGAACTGAAAAAGTCATCCAATAATATTGTAAAGTTAAACATGAAAAATATGCAAAATTTTGATAAACAATGATTAAGCTTTTCAAGCCTTAATCATAATGAATAAACAATATATTATGAAGTAGACCTAGTGAGTATAGTAAGATTCCTCTCTAAGGAGACTGGCACGTTTAAGTCTAACAAGAGGTGTCTAAAAACATGTATTTGGGAATCCAAAAAAATCAAAATAAATAAATAAATGCGATACAGACCTCTGTTAAGTCACAGCATCGTGAACAGGTCCATGTAAATAGCTCTGTCAAATCCATTGTATAAACCTGAAAATTTTAATGCCACTTAGCTGCTAGTTATTGGTATAATAAAATTTCAGATGACCTACTGTAATAACTTAAAAACCATTCTGAATCACTGAATGCATTCAACAAACAACTGAGTTGTCATAAACCCAAAAGTAGATAATTTTATTTTATGTAATATGAAGAAAAAACAAACAAACTCTACATTATATATCTTGTGTACATTAGCCTCTAAATGTTGCCCGAGCTAACCCTTTTTCCTTGAAATTTCTCTCTTTGTAGAAGAGAGTTGAGGAAACAAAATAGGTGTCCCACATTTGATACACAATATGTTCTTACTTTGCGCGACATTGACAGATGTATTAGTAAACAAGACATTGTTCGTAAATGAATATCAAATTTTGAATAAAATACATACAGCAGAAGCGTATTCTACAAGTATCCGGGTTAGAGTTCTGTTGTAGATTTCATTGGAGTGTCCTTTCTTGAACCCAAAGTCTGTTATAGGGAAATAAAATAAATTTAGTCAAGCAAAATACAAATGATTTGTAACAATTTAGGTAAATTATATTTACATTCGCATCAGATGGGCAGCACAGAAACAATGCACAGGACAAGCTGATTCAATTTTTTTGGGGTTCAAAATCCCCCCATGTTTTAAATTATATAGATTTTTACGTCGCCAAATTGCAATTTCACTTGTTAATACCTATTCCTACTTCTAGGTCTAATTAAGTGAGAAACAAAAGGGAATACCTCCCAATCCTCTTCCTTGGGAAAGGGGCAACAAACATAGAAATATCAGAGCTATTATCTTCAACCATCCTCTTTGATCCATCAACAACCTGAAACTGTAGAAGAGAAATACCCAATCAAATACCGATTACAAAGTTCAAACTCAAACATGTGCGAAATTGCAATTGAGGGATATTTTGTTTTCCATAGCGCGAACATTGTTCGAAATTATCAAATCAAGTAATTAGAACTAACAAAATTCAGATAGAAAAGACTTAACATTTAATGGGTTTCCTTCTTGAAGTTCAAAACTTTCAACCACACGGTAATAAGCTTGAAATTAGGTAAAATATAAATCAACTACTATTTTCTAAGAAAACAGTTAATATTATTAACAAATAAATATCCTACTTTTTGAAACTTTTCAGAGCGAAAATAGCTCGAGAAGGGCGAAGTATAGCATTCAGAAAATAGCAAAAATGTGACGAGCTAATTAAAAAAATAGCAGGTAAAATTTCCATACCAAGATCGAGAAACCTTCTCTCTCGCGAAACAATCCACCAGAAGAATTGGGAGAACCAAAGAGACGGGGAGATGGAAGAAACTCTTCAACGTGTAAAATATTTTGACGGATTCAACTTTTTTTCGTATATCACGCGGATTTAGAGAGGAAAGGAGAGAGAGAAGAGAGAAAGGGAAACAAAGAAGAGAACAATGTTCAACACGACAAGATAAATCAAAGAGACTTT
This sequence comes from Eleocharis quinqueflora, assembly GCA_964058865.1. Lineage (NCBI taxonomy): Eukaryota > Viridiplantae > Streptophyta > Magnoliopsida > Poales > Cyperaceae > Eleocharis > Eleocharis quinqueflora. The sequence continues at coordinate 56,339 of CAXKVX010000516.1, forward strand.
TGCACATTTACCCTTATAATACCTTTTTTAACACGGCATGCACGTTCATTTTTCCCCTTCCGGAAATATAAGTTGGTTTTGCAACTTTGAAATGTAACAGCTTATCATTATACCACATACCAATTTTATTAATGGAAGCTGATAAGTATGTGGCACAATCGATATCAATATTATTATAATTTTTTTTGAGTTATTATGCATGTTATTTTGTTGATATCGATTATAATATCTACCAAATATTTATCCTTTATTAATTGTATACTTTGACAGATATGTTTTCAGGAATAGATATCACCATACCAAACATGTAAATAGCACTTTAATTTTAATGCCACAAAGCGCGTATTATAATTATAATAAAAATCCAATAATATCATAGCATTCATCATCTTTCATCTCAAATTTACGTGATTCAGTGTCTCACCGAAAACAGACGAAAAGACATCCGGATATTTAATGTAAGAAAGAAACTGTTTTACAAGCTGTTAATTAACTTGGTTTTCATAATTCATAAAAGTAATAGCCATCATGCACCTGTCTCTCTGTGTGGATAGCTGTCAACTTATTTATTATGTGTCAGTGTCAAACTACAATTATATATTTTGTAACTAAACTCTATTAATATCTTATTATCTCATACGCTAAATTCAATCGTCGGTTTAGATTTTGATAATTTTGTAACTAAACTCTAATTTGAGAAAAAAACACTTCTTATAAGTTCTAACACGCTGGAATATGATCTCATCCTCGACGAGTCTGTATCTGCTGTTATTCTGAGAGATAACTGTTATTTCGCTGCTGACCGTCCGATGTAAATGGATGACACGGATAGACTACACATGACCCGCTTATTATATAAGTTATTTACGAGATCGAAAATAAACGATCGGATGTGAAATAACATGACTCTTTTATTCTCTCAAAATAACTGCAGATGTGAAATCCATCCTCGACCTGTATGTTGTTCCCGTAGCTGCAAATGTTTAAGAATTTAACAAGAGGAAAAGAACTATTTTTTCGTTAGAATTGCATTGCATATGATTTCTATCAGCGTGATCAGATTCTAGTAAAATGACTTTTTACATGAATATGATATGCATTCACATAAGTTTTTGATGAGTTGCATGTTTAAATATGTACATTTGATTATGAAAAAGGTCTTCAATAGTATGTACAAGTCAAGAGGAGCACATAAATAAGTGACAGGCAAAACAGAGTCTCACAGAGACTCGTTATAGTAACGCAAGCTAACCCATCATAACGGATCTCCAACCCGTCACAACGGATCCTCAAGGCTTTACAACTGGTTTCGAGGAGAAGCAATCTCAATACAGTGCTAAGAAGAATTTAACAGAAGATTGTGTTACAATAACTCATGACACACCCGTCACAACATGTTCCTAAAGACAATGGCATTTATTGTAAGGTGTCAATCAGTTATAGTGGATTGCATAACGGGTTACAAGTTTTCTATAGCAGAAGCAGCCCTGATTCAAGATGTGCCTTGCCTATGTAAACTTCGTACCAACGTTACAGCAGACTAAGAAAGTCATTACCTAATTTTGCAAGCACGCTAAGAACACCTTAAAGAGCACTGAAGCTTTCTACTACAAGCATCCAAACCTGAGTGAGTGTTTAAGATAGCTAGTTATTGTGTATTTGTCTATTTGTGATAACTTTTGTTCTATTTTGATTTGGTGATCTATGTTGTATTGTCAATTAGATTATCATTGTCTTGAATTGTGTTGTCAACCAACACTGTAACTTTGCAAGCTTGGTGTTGCTTCTTGCAAAGGTTTGGAGCATTTTGGATAGATCCCTTGTTGTAAAACGTTTGTGATTTAGCAAATCGGCCCCGAACGATTTTTTGATCCGGAGATCCCGTGAAGTAGGCCTAATATATTTTGTAGGCCGAACCACGTTACATCGCGTATCTTTTTGCGCTCTTGCTCTTAATCTTTAACCACATTTGCATTGTTTACTTCAATTGCATCGAATTTAAAATTGTTAGGTGATTAAGGTCTAAAATAAAAATTATTATTATCAAAGAATGCTTTCACATGATGTTTGTACACCTTTAAAAATTACTGTTTTAATGTGTTTGTGTCAATTTTGCTTGTTTGTGTAGTGCTTGCTTGGTTACTTATTTTTCTATGTGGTAACCTCCATTTTTTTTTGTGTCGATTGTGCTTGTTCATGTATCAAAAGGAACAGAGAGAGGTCGCTCGATTATTTCAAGTTAGTTTAGGTGACAAAATTTGATTGTAATATGCAAGTTATTATTTTTCAAATTAAACTTAAAAAACAATCTCAAATCAGATTTTTGAAATCTTTTTTCTATTTTTTTACTTTCTGATTTACTGCTAAACAACCTCAGAACTTTGATTTTCTGATTTTTGCAATATGCAAATTTGCCAATCTATCTGAAACCAAGAATTTTAGACGTTTTGATAGTTTGATCGTTTAAATTTAGCGAAACGATCAACACAACAAAAATGACTTTCGTTAACTACACGAAATGAGTTAATTTTTATTTCGTTCGTTTGACAACGCTAATTCAAACCTAATAGATGGACTTTTGTTAACTAGGCTTATAAATGGGAATTGACAGAAGCCCACTCCTGTTCCTGTCCATAAAATAATTTAACTAAGAAGACGAACCCATAAGATTTGTGCCTCTGAAATTAATTGGTCAAGGTAATACAATTCTTGCTCTGAATTATAGCTTTATATATATCAAGTATCCATGAAATTCTGTATACCAAAAAATACTTGTATCAAAATGAAGTTATTCTTCTTATAACAAGCTAGAAATGTAGATGCAAGACGAGCTTATAATTTCAATTAATTGTTGTCCCTATTACATCACCTACATGAAATGCATGCCACAGATGCTAGCTGGAACAATACTATTATACACCATGAGCACAATCCACTGTGGCAAAGCGCAAAAAGGCACCAAGGCGCATATCAAACTCGAACTGTGTGTTAACTTGCTGGTATGCACCGAGAACTCCCTTAGCGGTATCGGTTTCCTCGGGTAATATTGTTAGACAAAACTGTCTTTGTTCCATATCCACATGAAACACTTGCTGATAAAAGAGACGCAGGTCAGCACCACCGTCAAAATGATACGTTATGCTAGGAAGTAAATTCGCTGGATCCGCATTTTCCGGAAGGTTGAAGCACAGCGGGAATGCTTGATCGAGACCGCCCCTTCCCGGCTCCTGTATGACATGAAGAGTTTCAAAGTGAAGAACAAGGGCGTGGGCCACTATCTGTTTGAACACCAACAATAACATAAAAGAAAAGAATTTCAGTGAACAATCATAAATCAAATACATGGCAAGAATTAATAATTCTTTTTTGTCTTTTCACTTCATTTTTGTTCGGAGTAAAAGAATATATAATGCCACCTAAAATACAGTACCTGATATGCAAGCCGAGGAAGATAACTATAGTGTGCCCCCGAATCAATAATGAATCCACCGGGCCCTCCGGGAGCTCGTTCAAATGTTCCCGGTGCGAAGTATATCCCTGTATTATCGATACTCATCCCTGTCAGGTTTAGGTAATATTGTGCAAAACCATAATCATACCTCAGGATCCGTGTCTCTTGTATCTTGGCAACAGGGGGCCAAGTGATATCGTTACCGAATCGCAGAGTCATGGGGGTATCAGACCCCGGTTCAACGAGACAGTAAGAAAATCTTTTGCCGGTGACGGGCGCACATGATGCCTGTACCATGAATGACTCGTGATCGAGGTTCATTCCCATGATCCCAACGGGCCCACCAAATGGGTAATCGGTATCGGTCTGGTGAACGCAACCAAATGCGACGTTAGGCACTTGAATAGACCCACCCTGGCTGGCAGGAAAAGTAAAGGTTTCGGAAGAGACCGTTCCTTTTGCTGAGGTACGATCAGCATAGAACATACTAAAATCACATCGGCCGTTTGGACCAAGTTTATAATCTGCGCCCCGACAAAAGGGATTGGTAAAAGTGAGAACTCCATAGGTCGGGGAATTCTGGGGATTGAAAAGCCTGGGCTGCTGACGGAAGCATTGCCCGCAGGGTTCGCATTGGATCCAGGATAAACCACTTGCTGTATCGAAGTGAAGATAATAAACCTCATATCCAGCACCAGCACCAATGCCCATTTCGACCATGTAGGACAAATCATGAGAAAGAAATACTGGTCGGATTTCTGTTGGGTGTATTAACTTGTTGAAATCAGGGTTGTCTATTGATATGAGATAACTAATACGACGTCTATCTGATAGCATAATTCTGTTAAACCGCTCCGTGTCGGTGAGGTTAGGGTTGTAAAAGGGGGAGATTGGTGAGAGAGGGTCTATTAGTTTGAGACTAGCTCCTTGTTTGGTTGGTGAAATATTTGTTGGTGCTGCATGAAGTACATGAAGAGGAAATAGCATTGTATATATGATGAGGTGGTGATAAAACAGTTTAGAAGACTCCATGGCATGCATGAAGAGTTGAGGAGAGTTTGAGATGAAAACAGGGTAATTTTTGTTGGCAAATGTATGCTGGTGCGTTTTATTAACAAAATAAAATCATGGATCATACATTAAAAGGATGAAAAAGGAAGAACCTAATGAGGAGGTTATGTGTATATTCATTGTAATGTTGTATTTCTTAAATTTTTCTGTCCGGAATTTTTTTTGTATGGAAGGTAATTTTAGATTTAATTCGTTTAAATATTAAGACATGAATTCACACGCAATTTTATCCGTTCAGATTTGATTCATTGGGAGGTAGTTTTTTAGATTTGATTCGTTTTATTAATGTTTTAGATTTTATCCTTCAAGATTTTTTTGGTGAATATAATGTAAGATGTGAATTCATAAGCAAAAATAAAGAAGATCAATTAATTCACGATTGATCTTATCAATTACTACAAAATTTGACATTATTGCATGCGTGAACTACGTCAAAAAATAATCTATGATTAAATATTACGTTCATGAACTTATATCATTAAACAAATCTAACACACAATCCATATTAAATGTAAAAGGATTACATCAATCAAAGATAAAATATGCGAGTAGTCGAACATATTGTGCAACTGAGACAAAAATGTGACTTACAATTAATAACATGTTATATATGTCAAATTAATAATTGGTCCTTTGATATCTTTTATCTTTAATTATTGGATACCAATAATTACTTTCCATATTGAGGCAACAGGAATGACTTGAAATGGGTTTATTGTAACAATTTTGAAAATATTTTTTCATATAATTCAAAAAAAACATCAATATTTATATATATATACACTCCGAAACTTATGCATATATGTTTCTTTTTCTATTGTGAAACACTATCAAATCAATTTATTCTAGATTGAAGAATAACTCAAACAATCTATAAGTTTTTACTTTTCAATGAAAAGTTTTTACTTTGCTATGTTACATAGCAAGAATGATAAATTTGGCGAACTAATGTGAAAAATAGTCATTTTTATGAAAATGAAATCTAATCAACGTTGTTGGTTTTATCTCTAGCTTATTCTAACTTGTTGATTCTGAAAATTTTGTTATTGTTGTTGCTCTTGTTATGGCGATGTTGTTCACTCATCTTAAACAAAAAGAAATATGTTAAAATTAATGGCAATAAAACAGTAGAACTCTCAAATTTAAATAGTTGTTCATTGATTAAGAAATATATATTATTTTTCTCAGTACATATGCCAGTGAAAGCTTTCATTTCAAAAAATTATATCCTAGACTCTAACAGCAAACTTATGATCCATGGCTACAATCTGCAGATGCAAATGTTAGAGAAGCACCAAGACGCATATCATACATGAATTGAGTGTTGATTTGCTGGTACACACCGAGAACGGATGGACCTCCAGTCAGCTCGGGAAACATTGCAAGACAAAATTGCCTCTGTTGCGAATCCACATAAAACAATTGTTCGTGACGGAGCAACAAGTCGCCACCGACAAAATGCAGAGTCATGGAAGGAAATATGCTTGCTGGATCGGCATTTGCTGGAAGGTCCCAGCAGAGATCAAACTGCGCAGCATTTCCCCTTCCTGCTACTGGTGAGATATTCTGGCGTGATAGAAAGAAACTAACCAAAGCATGCCGCACTACCTGAAATTAATAAATTACAATTCAACAACTTCGACCAACAATCAACTGATAAGCTAAGAACTACTACTTGCTAGGATCTTTTCACTTTTGTTTCTTTTTTACTTATATTTGTTTATAATTAATTTGCAAAAATTGTTAACAAATCACATTTTTTTAATACATTGCTTATAATTATTTTTTCATAATCATGTTACTAATTAAGTAGCTAGTTATATGGATTAACTAGATTTGGAAAAACCGTAAATCATAAACTGAAAGTTTATTAATAAGAATTACCACATAACCATCCTTAGTCAGCCAAGTATAATATGTCCTTGAGTCGATGATGAATCCTCCAAACCCATTCTTCCGTTCGAACGTTCCCGGTTGAAAGAATATCCTCGTATTCAGTATACTCATTTCAGTTAAATTGAGGTAATAATGCCCCAAATCATCAGGATACATCAGGAATTGCGTACTCTGAATGCTCGCCTGTGGAGGCCAAGTGATGTCGTCGCCAAAACGTAGAGTCATGGGGCTCGTAGACCCCGGGTTAGCGAGACAGTAAGAGAAACGTCGACTGGTATCACATGTTGCTTGAGAATAGAATGACTCGGGGTCAAGGTTCAGTCCTAGGATCCCGGTGGGCCCACCAAGCGGGTACTTCATCTGGGCTGAATTGGCACAGCCGAAGATGATATAAGGGACTTGTGTGTTGTCCCCTTTGTCGTTAGGAAACGTGAAGACATCTGTCGAAAGTACGCCTTTTGTCATGTCGCCATCACCATAGTCAAGGTAGAATTCACAATCGCGATTATCATTGGGCCTAAAATGAGGTGGTTTGCATAACATATGGTTGGATGCGATAATACCATACGTTGGGGATTTTGATGGATCAAAGACAGGGGGCTGCTGGGGGAAGCAATACTGGCACGGCATGCACTGAATCCATGTTAAACCACTTGAGATGTCTATTTGAAGGTAGTAAGTCTGGTAACCGGCTTGCGAACCGACGCTCACGTTAACCATGTAGTTGGGACCATTTGAAAGCAATCCTGGCCGGATCCCTGTCGGTTCAACAAGCATGGTAGAATTGGTCTCGAGTTTCGAGTTGAAATAACGAAGACGGAGTCTATCTGATTGCAGGACATTGTGTAAGCGCTCGGTTTCACGGAGATTCGGGTTGTAGAATGGGGACTGCGGAGAGAAAGGGTCGATGAGTTGGAGACTAAACCCTTGTTTCAACACAGAACAATTTTCAGATGTAACTAGAAGTAGATGAAAGAAGAGGATGACTGTGCAGTAAAATAGTTTCAAGGATTCCATGGCATCAAGAGAATGCCTTGTCAATCTTAGGTAGTTGAGATTGAAATGGTTTGGATAAATTTCCAGCTTTTTAATGAATAATGAAATTATCTATGGTTAGAGTAACAATGTCTCTGTGTTTTTGTGTGTGTGAGAGAGAGAGAGAGAAGGAATGAGGGATCATGAGAGGAAAATGATATCCTGTATCTTATTTCTTTTAATACTCTTATTCCTGAATCATTGATATATGGAAGGTTATTTAAACCTAGATTATGATGTACAACTGGGTACAAAAAATTCATGTATGGGTCTAAAAGATCACAAAAAATATTATTTATTTGGCATGTACTTATGATATTTATATATTCAAATCAATTTTTTTATGAGGAAAAAAATGCAAAATATATATTGATTCGTTGAATTATGGTTGAATATTCTAATCGCCAGTGAAATTTGAAAACTAATATTTGGATGACTGAAATTATACTAACTAGAAAGTAACCCCGTGCAATTCAGGGAGATTTTTTACTCTTTTTATAAATCAGTATCTTTAATTTCTTGAATAGAAAAATGCAAAAAATAATCTATTCATTAACATTGAAAAATAAATATTGTATTGTTAACGAGGGGAATGTTTATATTATATGTATGCAAACATTGATAGAATTAAACTATAGCCCATATCAGTAGAGAAATTTGTAAAAGGTTGGCGAGCATAGTGTCGGCCCAACAAACACAAAACTCGGCCTGACAAGCAAAGTGTCGGCCCGTAGGACTTGGATGTTGACTTTGCTTGCAAAGACTTAATTTTGCTAAATCAGATATTCCAATATTTTATGTATTATTTCACAATTATTAACTATGTAATTAAGATAAATCCGTTGGATAATTAATAAAATTATTAATATATATATATATATATATATGAGCAAAGCTATGGTAATATATGTATATGACACACACTTTCATTCTATATAATTTTTAACCATCGGACACTCCCTCCTCTCTCGATTTTGGTGTTATTCTCTATTTTGCTTCATTTTTACGTTTTGATACAAATTTTAACAACAATTCGATGGTCAGAATTTGCATAGGATGAAAGAATGTATTCTATTCATATTATCATAATCTTGCTCTATATATAGAGAGATAGAGAGCGCCAAATTTCTCATGCTTCACCTTCATATCTTGAATTTCAATGTTCAATTGACTAATCTAAATCGTTCGGCACAATTCACATATTGCAATCTCTATTGAGATCAAATTTTTTATTTTTTTATTTTTTATTACTTTTTAGAGAGATAAAAATCACTCATATTGATTAATTCATAAATCTTTTGATAAACAATTTTTCCACCTCTCTCTAATAACAAAAATTTTCAAAAAAATTATAAAATTCAATCTAAACAATAGGAAAAATAACACACACCGTCTCTCTTTTCTTTTTCTTTTTTATTTTTACTTTCTGAGCATCGAGCAAACACACCAATATGGCAATATCTGAAACCTCGATCTCTTCTTTCCTCCACCTCCCTCTCGATTGCTCCTTCAGTACACTAACCTTAACCCTAATCTCATTTGCTTCTCCTTTCCTCTAGAGATAAAAAATTGTCCCATGGCCATGATCACGATGAATTCCAGTACTCAACTTTTAGCTCAATAAGTTTTGGTTTTGGATGAGGTGATATTGATTCGCTAGGTTAGGTTCGAGCTACATCAATCAATTAGCTTCATTTTCCTCGAATTTGGGTCCACCTGATTCCAGTGTAATTAGGAATAACATGGATTTAAACGACTTGACAAACGTTGTTTGATTAATCGACTTCCTAATTTACATAATAAAAAAATACTTCTTTCATGACACATATATAGAAGCATGTCTACATCTATAACTGTGAGGTTTACATCGATGGCTACCACTCTCTACAATTATCAGTTCTATAATAAAGCCAGTGTCGGTTCTGTTATCAGATTTTGTGTTGTCAACAATACAGCGAATTGTGTGGCTGTTTTGTGGACTTCATTACGCCGTAGAGGCCAATGAGTCCAGAATTCAGATACACACGGTTTACTACAGTACTTCTTCCACAGAGAACCTTTACCAAGTTTGTTAGCATGTGATACTGTCCACTAGAACTATATTAAGCAGACATAATAGCATAGTTATACTCCCCAAGAAAAAAATATCTGTTATTAGCCACATTACAAATACATAAAATGACTAATTGGCCAACCAACAAGCTTTAAATTAAATCAGGAAAATAGGAAATTGACTAAACATTTCAAGCTCTAAACTCAATTTAACCTAAAAAACATTATATTTTATTACAAATCAATGGTTATACTTAATGTCATAAATCATATATTGAATAATAGATGGAGGAATATAAAATTGTTATAAAGTTTATTTAATTGTGCAAATCAATGATGAAAATATCTATAAAAGAAAATTCCAAGTTAAATGATATATACATTGTAGCAAATTCACTGCTTGATACATTGCAAGTCCCATTTGTATTTTCCTTAGCAGCAAAAGAAGGAATTGTGAAGTTTACAATGGAAATAAAATAACAGAGGCCCCAAGATGGAGGGAGCTGATAGTGATCTCTCAACTACTGTCACCACCAATCTCACCATAAAGCAAAAGAAACTTCATCTCCAAGTATTACAAAACCAATACAACCTCTATCACAGCATTCTTTCTCTAATTCCACCTCCCTTCTCCTCCCAATATCTCACTGAATCAAAACTGGAAACCTGAAACAGTTTCTGGAATAATTTGTTCATGGGAAAGTTGTGCTGCTCATCGGGTGATGATGATGATGATGGAGGATTCAATATCTTGGGTTTGCTGGTAGCACTTGTGATTGCACTTGTTTTGATGCTCATATGCTCTCCCCCGAGACGCCGCGTCGTCACCGTCTATCCGCAGTGCTGTTAGAGATAACCTATCTGTTGCAAATATACTTGTGGGTGGAATACTGTCTTCTCCTTCTTTCTCTATTTATTTCACTTGTAATAATTTGGAAGGGATTTCAATTTCAATGTTTGCTGTTACAATTTACAACTGACAAATGTAGTTAAATTTTTTTTTTCAGATAAAGATCTGAGTCAAACTATCCAAGTCTAAATGACTTAAAGTTTTCATTTGAATTTCGAACTCAAGAACTCACACGCAGAAATCATTATTCTTAACCACTAGATCAAAAATTGGTTATAATTAATTTTTTATATTTACAAGTCAGATTCAATCGGGGAAAATTTTCTCGTAGGATCTGTAATGATATTTTGTAGATCTTGGTATACAACCTTTCAAAGGATGAAATTTTGAAAATATTCAGGCTTGCAATCTATTTTGTTTTGGTGTGATCTAGTATTGCCACTAATGAGCACAGATCTATAAATCAAAGGCAGCATCTTCAGTACTGTTACAATTCAATACCTCCGAGCGAATGTATCCAGCAGAATTCGATTGATTTGGAGTTCAATTGTTTAAAAGCCTTCTCTTATTTTTATAGACCTTACTGAAACAGGTAACAGAAACATTTTTTGGTACCATTGTATTGAGAAATAACTAAACTTTAGCTACAGAAACATTTATTTTTGGTACAATTGTATTGAGAAATAACTACACTTTAGCTACAAGTAGATGCATGTGTTTGTATTAGGTGTACGACGTCACAAAAGAATGGCATGGTCCAAGTGTCAGATACCAAATTTTATTCTAAGAAGCTCCCCTATAACCCTTATCCAGTGTCTACTACCACTTCAGCAATTAAGAGGCATTATTTTCACCACTGATTCGGTATACCAATTCTAAGCAAGCTCGCTTGAAGAACCTGACAACTGCAGTACCAGTGTACCACTCACTTCCGTACTTCAAAAATACTAGGCAGTACCAAAGACCGGGATTATATATTTATATGGTATGATAAAAGACTAAGATTGAGAAAAGATTAACCAGTGGCTTATCAATTCAAGTCAACATTTATTAAATACTATAAATTTCCACTTTCCTTTTATCCAACATCCCAGTAAATGCCTTACATCATAAAGCAATAACTTCTTTCCAGGAAAGCATGGCATATGATGACTAATTAGACCAAAATGTAGGTACATAATGAATGCCAGGTAAATTGTTGGATGCCAAGCAAAGACGAACAGAAAATCATTATTCAAATGACTTTCCTCAAGTATATTCCTAAATTTAACCATTCAAATTGAAAAAGACAACTTGTCAAACAAACAGAAAAGCAGTAACAAAAGACAATTGACAGCTAGAGAGAATTTATGAAGATGCAACCTGTCAATATCACTATAAATTTTGCACTCTTCAGTTATTGTTTACAGTTGAGACAAAGTCAAGGAAGGGTGACATAACTATACTTGAATCATTCAATAAAAAATAGTTTCAAATGGTATTCCGTATTGACTACAAAAATTAATATTTTGATCATAGAGAATCAGATTGATTAGTATGTTATAGCCAATAGCAGTATCCCAAAAATTCCTTCCAAATTCACACAGTTGCAACCATGTTTCCCATCCTCGAACTTCAAAGTATAAATACACCAACATACCCATTCATTAGGTACTCAGTGTGGCATCAAAATGAGACGCCATCTTATATTAACAAAAACAGATTCACCATACTAGAACGCAAAAGTTCCAGTTTATTCAAATACATGCTTTTGTTTCAAAATTTACAAATATAATTTACATACAAGATCTATCAACATGAGGTGTAAGTTTTAATATTAAGTACATGCTTTATCATAATTTCTATAGTAGAAGAAATTAGCAATCTTACCAGTACTTTTATTTAGTTTTTATTACGTACAATCAACAGTAACCAAAATATATATACTTCTATTTCATGCTTGAATCAGCTGAACTGATTTGGATTCGAATTACCTCGTGAACAGCACCACGGTTGAGCATGGCTAGAATTGACTCTTCTTTAGATGTGGTTAGCTCAGCCAGAGAGACATTTCGAGTGTAATTTTCATCCCGCAAACGGAACCCATGAAACCATTGGCCAATCTTTAACCAGCTCAGACGTACTTGGCGGTTTGCCACCTGGCACCTGGTGAGTGCTTCCAATACTTCTTCAGGCTACAAATTCATTAATTATATACATATTCAGTGATGTTCATCCTGATTTTAAGCTACAACAAAATTTGTAGACATACTGGTACATTTAGTCAGAACAGTTTTAATTTGGGCCAACATTGAATGGACATCTGACGTTTGATTTTGCATTATTCTATGTTGTTATTTTTTTATTGCTTGAAATTCAGTGCTTATTATTAGGGCTAATTGGGGTCATTAGCGTGCTCAAATTAGATGCTACATGTTTCAACAAATAGCAGAACACTGTGGTGTGGTGTATGATTTATTTCAGAACCAAATTACCATAATTTAATATACAAAATCCAAATACAATACAAGTGGCAAAATCATCATACTGGTACATGTAGGTACAAGATTGAGTAGTGCAGTCCAATGAGATTAACAACAACACTGAGCTTGGGTCTGAATAGAAATAGCTGCACATCCTCAAATCCAAGATAAAGAGCGCTCAACTTTTTTATAGCACTTAAATAATTTGTTACTTCAAGAGAACTCAGTGGGGTCTGCTGATCGATTTCATGTATTACAAAGGAAGTTTCATGAGCTATCTTTTTGTGGGATTCTACATACACAGTCCTCCACCCCTGTAAAGAAATAAATGGAGATTTTAAAGATGGCACAATCTGTTCTTTTCTATGAAATCTCCAGATTTGTGGAGATGATATGTCAATGGCCGACCTAGCTATTCAATTTTGCCTTTGGGCAAATATTGGGAACTAGTTATTCAACCAAGTGACCAACTAACTACATGTCAATTCAAATTTCAACCTTTATTTTAATTTTATTTGCAGACTTAGAAAAAATTAAAGCTGCCCAAATATTGCCCAGCTAGATCAATCAAGCAAGATGCAACTGTGCCCTTATTTTTCTGCTGATTTAAACAATACGAAAAAATCACAAAAAAAAAGAAATTTAACCCAATATTGGCATAAAAGAGGATAAGTTTATTGGAACATAGCTATAAGAATTAATTAAGAAAGCATCCCCAGTTTTTAGTTCACTGACCTCGGGAGGATGTAATTGAGTCGCTCCAGGATCAGAAGCAACACACGTGGAGCGATTAAGTGGAGCCACGTCAGCATGAGGCCACCTGCGCCTGAACAGGTGAGCCCACACAGAGTTAGAGAAGCATAAATCGCGCCAGAAAGAAGAACAGCTACCAAGCGAGCACACATCCCTTGTCTTCCCTTTCCAAAAAAACAAAAATCAAAATCTCTCATAATATAGATGCTCTAATTTTATTCAGAAAAGAGAAGTAGGAAGATAAAAGATCAAATTATGGAGTATAAAGAAAACCAATTAAGTACCTCAAGGAGAGAGATGATTGTTAGTGCTACATCACGAAGGAGCAGGTCAGAGCTCATGTTGCTGAGATTAAAGAGTAGATTAGAGCTCAGGTTATAGATTTATTTTCATGAATCTCTCTCTATCTGACTATCTCTGTAATGGAAAAAGAAGCAGGTGGGTTTCTAATGGAGCGAGCAAGAAAGAGAATGCGGTGTTTCGATTTCACAAGACACTGAATAAGAAGAGAGAGAAAAAGAAGGCACGACAACTCATCGACAAGTACAAGGTGAATGGCCTGTAACCCATATCCTCTGCCTCACTTTTTGTGCAGTAGAGGGCTGGACTTCCATCTGAACCGTCAGATCAAATTTTAACGTCCGTGATATAAAATACAAAAATCCGTTTTGCATATTTTAGCCGTTAAGATTTAATCTGATGGTTCTGATCAAAGTGCAACTTTCGGCTGCACAAAAAGTGCAGCAGGGGAATGGACCGTGTTGTATTCTCTGCGGGCAAGAACAAGATCAGGGGACAAGGATCCATTTGTTTTGGACAGTAGCAAATTTGGTTTTGGGCTGTAATTGTAAGCCTTGACTGAAAGACCCGTTTTGTTTTCTCATTCTTTTCGTAAGAAGTGATAACTAGAACTTTCTTCACCGCAACTATTTGTTTAGGAAGGGAACTGGTTCGTCCGCTCTGTTTAGGGGTGACACCGTGACACCTGACAGCGGAACGAGATCTTCTAACGCGCAGCACCGACAGTGTGTGTGCTGCGCAACAAATATCAGATTTTGATTTGTATCGAGATTCGTGCAAGCTAAATTTATAATATCAGATTCTCTGAATCAAATCTGAACCGTCCGTAACTTACAGCGCAGAAAATCTGGAATGTCCGTCGGTGCTGCACAGTAGAAGATCAGCTTCCCCTGACAGCTGCTCTTTATTTTATGTCAATAATCAAACCTATTTACAAAAATGTTGCATCGAGACGGTGAAAAAAGCTCAACATTGCTGTGTAAAAATAATATAATAAAAGAGACAGATTCAAACTTATTTCGTCGAAATAAATATATATTCAACACAATTTATAAAATGGTGTTATAAATGTTTGTCAATACCAATGCCCATGCAATTTTTTAAAGGCGAAATAATTGCACATGAAAACACTCAAACAGATACATCTATATTGCAAATACACGAAACAATAATAAGTTAATTGAATAAATATGTAGGAAGTTATAATCATGGTTTGGGATACATTCACAGTGAAACTAACTTGAGAACTTTTAAAAAATGTGAAATCTAAGTTATAAGTTGAAACACACTGATTTTTGCAATAGAAGGAAAACAGGAAACGTTCTTAGAAAGTTGCAGAAAGAACTTGGTAGTTTTGACTTTTGACTTTTGATTAATTGAATATGTTTCACAAGTACCACAACTGATCTAAAATTTCTTTGCACAGTACACTGAAAACTGCCAACTTTTCATAAAATCAAGAGGCAATGCTTTAAAATAGCATCTTATTACAACAGTCGCTTAGGTAGTACCTCCCAAGTCCCAACTATGAATATTACAGAAGCAAAATCACATGCGCCACCAAGTTCGTCCCCAATACAAAAAATTACGTACATGCAGAAATAAGGACATAAATGAATAAAAATATCAAGCGTAACTATAATTAACAGAAAAAAAAATGTGGTCCAACTTTATTTTATTATATTTGAAAATAGGCATTCTTCACATGACTCAGAAATTGCAAGGAGATCGGGATACAATTTTTTTGGGATTTATCAATGAGCAGCATCTCGGCTATAGTACAGGTCTAGGGTCTTGGCTGGGATACGGTGGAGTAGCTCGCGAGGGAAGATACGCAGCAACGTCCATGCCAAATCAAGTGATTGGAAAATGTTACGGGTGTCATATGCACCTTGTGCCACAAATTTCCTCTCAAACTTGTCAAGGAACTCTAGATACAGCTGTATAAATTAAAAGTACAATTCAGTACATGAATAAAAAAACTGATAGACAACAGATAGGAGCAGAAGTTTTATAAGGACAAAATGATGACTAGTCTAGACTCTTAGAAGTTCAGATATAGCTGTATTTATTAAATTAAATGAATGGAGGGGCAATTCATGTGAAGCCTAAAAAAAAAGTTGTGCACCACCCACGTGGAATATATCTCAGAACTCAGCTGGGCTCAGTAGGATGGGCAAACAGGTTACTATTGGAGAAATAAAATAAGGTGATAACTTTCATGTCTTACAGAGATCTAAGTGACATCTTTCTCATTTCAATGGGTATACATGACATCTTTAGGGTATCACAGTGGCATAAAGAAAACCTCCAAACAATATTACTGGACGACATAACAACAAAGAACGTCTAAATTTAATTCATTCAAGTACTTTATATCCAAACCATATTGGTCAACTCCAGCACCAGTATGTTGATATTCATTTAATCCAGTTTTTTTTCCAATCTGTACCATGCATGCATCTCTAATGTGCATCTTTGTGTGTGTCCAAGAGAGAGAGAGAGAGAGAGAGAGAGAGAGAGAGAGACCAGATCCTCAGATGAGAGAGCCTCCTCTCCTACCACAGCTTTCATGGCCTGGACGTCCTTTCCAATAGCATAATTGGCATATAGCTGCATTAATGAATCACCAAGTAAACAAAATCAACTCTACAAGATAAAAATGAAATTTAATGAGAATATAAAACAGTACAATATAATAATTCAATTATTAAGACCTGGTTGGACACATCAGAATGGTCACGACGAGTCATGCCCTCACCAATAGCACTCTACAAGCAGAACAAAATGTTATGATCAATATTTATTGCTAAACATGATCTCACCATATAAGTGAAATTCTTTTATGTTCTTTACAAACTCAATCACACCTTCATCAACCTGGAGAGAGACGGAAGGACATTGATGGGTGGGTATATCTGCAAATATATGACCATAATAATTATATATCAGTGACTGTAAGGAGATGTACAAAATGGGTATTACAGGATACTGATGAGCCAAAAAACATACAAACCTGTCTATTGTGAAGCTGCCTATCAATATAAATTTGTCCTTCAGTAATGTAACCAGTCAAATCTGGAGTTGGATGTGTAATATCTACAAATACAATTTTTATTCAGAATACACCTAGTGTTTTCTTAAAATTATAAACCAGCTCACTCTATGAAAATCTAATTATTTAACATCAAACTGTAAAATCTTATGTATTTTGTAAGGTCAGGAGTATTTGGGCTACATAACAATGGGCATAAGTTTAATAAAAGGTAAATTTCAACAACGACGAATAAATACAGATTAAGAAAAGCCTTTCACAAGTAAAAATATTCCTGTTAAAACTTTGCATCATGTTCTATGTTTTTCCTTAAAATAAGAATACGCAAAGGGGTTTTTGTGATGTTTATCTTTCATCCTACTTGAGCAAAGAAAATAGAAAACATAAGGACCGTGACACATAAATAAGTCATGCTGTTACTATAAATGGCAAACTTCTTTTCAATACTATCACTAAAGATCAACTTTTCTAAGGATATCATCTATAGGAAGCAATACAAAGAACATATATATCTTACCAAACAATGCAACATGCTACTGATGCATGATACTTAAAGTCACTCTTTATTATCTAATGCCAGCATTTTTTACTTTATCTCTGAACCGTATGTGATGTTGAAAATAAAGAGAGTCTAATCAATGATAGGATATAGAAGAAAGAGCCATGATAGATATTCCAGATTTCATAAATAAGAAATAGGACAGTCACTGTAAGATGCTTTACCATCATTAGGCATGGTAAGAATAGGGATCTGGGTAATGGAGCCACTTCTTCCCTCAATACGACCAGCTCTCTCATATATGGTAGCCAGATCAGTGTACATGTACCCAGGATATCCACGTCTACCTGGCACCTCTTCTCTAGCAGCAGAGACCTACACATAGCATTTTAGATGCAAATGAATTATGGATAAAGGAAATCAAGTATATTGTCAAGCAACTAAAAGACTACAAATATATCAATTGGGAATCATTGTGATAGCAGTAGCTCTGTTTTAGTTTAGCATTGGGAATACAAAACTTATGTTTCTTCTATTTTTATTGATACTATCTCCTTATTTAAAGCTTCATATAGTTTCCATAATTTAAAGCAAGAACTATGTATGTACGCGTGCAGAACCTGAAATAAGAAAACAAAATGAATACAACAAGCCATAATTCATCCTAAGCATGTCAAGAGAGAAAAAAAAACTATCTTTTCTACAAATATGAGATGGGGGTTGGTGGCAGAGAATTGCAGCTTAACAATTAAGGTACCTCACGAAGAGCATCGGCATAGGAGCTCATGTCAGTTAAGATCACAAGAACATGCTTCCCACATTCATATGCTAAATACTCAGCTGTAGTCAAAGCAATGCGAGGTGTAATGATACGCTCAATGGTAGGATCATTAGCCTGAAATAATACATTAATATAATCTTGAAAACCTTCTCTATTTTTTATCTTTCCTGGGTAATATTGGTACAAGGAGTCTTCAGTAGGAAAATGAGCTTTAGTAACACCCATTAAAACCACTACTCTGTCCACCAACAGTCATTGTGACAACTGCTGGTACATACAGTATCTGACCTAACTACTGAGATACTTGGGTACCATGGAGGGCCAAACCTCCCGTTTTACTTCTTGAGAAACGCTAACATTCTATTTTACTTCTTGTGTCCATTTTTTAAGCTCAAAATGTAAAGCACCATTTCCACACTGAAAGCAAGTCAACAAAAGAGCTCTTAAAAGATCTAAAAAAAAGGAAATTAAATGAATGGCATGTTGGAGACATACTGAGAATCAATTATTAACAAGCAAGCGTGAGGCATATAAAAATATATCACCAGATTCAAGAACAATGTGACTCTCTCCATAGATCCATTCTCCTCAAAGTCACGCTTGAAAAATTGAGCAGTTTCCATGTTAACTCCCATGGCCGCAAATACAATAGCAAAGTTGTCATCCTCTCCCTTCTGCTTGTACAAAACAAAAGCACAAACAATTTACAGAAGATGAAAGCACAAAGAAGTTTAACACACATACAGGGTTTCTTGTACCCTCAAGATCCTTTGGGTTTTATTTGCAAAGTGCAAACATCTCAAGACACCCGAAGTTAATTAAATTAAGAGAATTTGGGTGGTGCTTGGTAAATTACCTCAGCACTGGAACCGGATTTATCGAGGCTCTTGACAAGGCCAGCCTGACGGCAGATTTGAGCAGCAATCTCATTGTGGGGAAGCCCAGCAGCAGAGAAGAGAGGGATCTTCTGGCCTCTAGCGATGGAGTTCATCACATCTATGGTTGAAATGCCTGTCTGAATCATTTCTTCTGGGTAAGTTCTCTCACTTGGGTTGATTGAACTACCTGTAAGTCAAAAATTAAATAATAATAATAAGATTGCCTCTTAAAACAAAGATACAAACCATGCATGCAGCCTAACTAATTTTGTTTAGTACATCAATGATGACAAAACACAAAAGCATATACTGGACACCACCAGTATCGATCTGCACCTACACTAGTAAAGATTGTTTTATTTGGTTCGTTTTTAAAACAACCAACAAATATTAATCACCTTGTGCAATTTGCATATTCAGAAATTTTGCAACACAAAGTATACTTCGATGGTGTGTTTCAGTGGTCAATGCAGTGCTGGACATCTGAAGTATACCCATACCACAAATCTCAAGCATTACTTTCCTAAAACATTTACCAGAAATGTCCAAGTAAGCCTCAGGTAGAATT
This sequence comes from Eleocharis quinqueflora, assembly GCA_964058865.1. Taxonomy (NCBI): domain Eukaryota; kingdom Viridiplantae; phylum Streptophyta; class Magnoliopsida; order Poales; family Cyperaceae; genus Eleocharis; species Eleocharis quinqueflora. The sequence goes on from CAXKVX010000516.1 coordinate 75,990, forward strand.
GGTGGACCATTATCAATGGGCTTTCCAGATCCATTGAAGATGCGCCCAAGCATGTCAAGGGAAACAGGTGTTTTCAACACCTAAAGTATAAAAGATAAGATAAATTATATCTGCTAGTTCCAAATAAAGCATTGCAAATCAAAGAGATGCTCAAATTATAACAAAAGGAAGGACAGATAACCTCGCCAGTGAATTGAACAGTGGTATACTTGTTGTCGATTCCAGAAGTACCCTCGAACACCTACAAGCATGAAAACAGATCAATCATTATTATACAAATGCTTGCATATACAAAATTAAACCTCAAGCAAGCAACAGTGTTTTCTTAATTAGAAGAAAGAGAGACCTGAACAACAGCTTTTTCTCCATCTACTTCCAGGACTTGACCACGTCTGGTGGTGCCATCACCAAGCCTGATATTTACAATTTCCTGATATTTTGGGCCCTGAAACAAGAATTCCATATTAAAACATTATAACAGACGGCAGTTTATGCCTTTTTTCCCAGAAATTATGAAATAAATGATAGCATACTGCAATAAAAAATTCTCCTTCGACAAGCAAATCAGATGGTTAAGTACCTTGACTTTGTCCAAAATAACTAGGGGTCCAGCAACACCAGAAACAGTCCTGTACTCTAAAACCCAAAAAGAAAGGAATAAGTAAACAAATCATATGACATCTCCTAAAGCAAAATACAAACATTATATATATATATATAGCAATGCTATTATGCTTCATGAAGTTTGGCTTCAAATTTGGTTCCACTTCAAATTTGGTTCCACTTCAAATTTGAAAATTTTAAATCCAAATTATCAATCCAAACCGTCCAACTTGTTCTCCATATCGAAATCTCACTACAGACCAGATTTTCCATTTTTCTGAACTTTTTACTATTTTTTAAAGAGGTAGAAAATTTGTTGATATAATGCAATTTCTGAACCTTCCAATATGACCGAACTTCCACTTCTTTAAAAAATAGTAAAAAAATTTAAAAAAATGTAAAATTTGGTCTCTAGTAAGATTTAAAGGTGTCTAAGGATGTTTTTGAGTTAAGAGCACGGGAGGCCTTGGTGCTCCTAGGAGCACCATAGTTTTCCTCTATATATATATAATTCAAAACTTACCCATGCCAATTTCCAAGGTTCCTTCCTCCATTTCAGCACCAGTTTTGGCCAGACCCATTTTTCAACAATAACCTGATAAAATTTCAGCACTTTTTGAGTTAGTTCCTAGGTTAACAAAATTATAAAAAAAAAAAAATTAAGAAATGGAGCTGACTACATAAGTCGTTAGCATATGATCAATACAATACCATGCTGCTTCCTTCAAAAGCTTAGTTAAGAGTTAAGACTGATATTATTTGTATAAGCCGAAAGTCCGAAAGGACCCCGAATAGTCAGTTAAGCATTAATTTAAGTAAATTACTTAATTCACCTGGCATCATGCAATTACATCGTACAGAAGAGTTGATTTAACAATGCAAACTTTCACAGCTAATGCCAAATGTATTAAGAAAACAGAAATAGGATTAACTCGTAATATTGGCAACATAACATAGGCATGGTGGTACCAGATAGAGACCAAATGTGCATACACCTGGTCTTTCAAGACGATTAAAGCTGGTCAGGTCACAAATATTTCACAAAACCAATTTGGAAAATCAGATTTCGAGATGCAAAGAAAAACAAATTCACAGAAGAGAGCATTTAATTTAAATATTATGTCAGCCTCTCCTACTATACTACAAGGTGTAAACAGAAATTGCTACAAGAAACAATGGATGGAGTATGGAGTTATACCCAACCAAAATATGTACAGCTTTTGATACCTTGATAATATGTACAGCTTTTGATACCTTGATTAGAAAACTGAACTTATTTCATGATCAGAAAAGAGTAACTATGATCCTACGGCACTGGACCCTCAGCTACTGCAACCCAATGGTGACACAAAATATACACAGGAAAAAGGAAAAGTCAATCCATTGGTAACAACAAAGTGGGAGGCGCGGATGAACTCCAAGTCATTTTGGGAATTTGCGTTTGGCTCAATCAAAACAAATGAAAACATTACCATAATTGCTCTGAGATCACTAGCTAGTGATCTGTGAAGCTAAAACAATGGTGGACCGCCTATTGTCAGCCAGCTACTAAAATCCATTTAAAACTTAAAACCATTGAGACCTATACCCAGATCTAGCCCCAAACTGTATCTGATGCAGAGCACAGATCCCATTTTCAAACCACAATCAACGCAAATGGAAACAACAAATACAATACTAATACAATACTAGTACGATTGGTTAGGAATCAGAGGGCCTACAAACGAACCGCACTTTTGAATTGAATCGCGGAAGGAGTGAATCGCCGGAAATACTCAGAATCACGAACTGACCAATGAAAACACTGGCTGAGAAGCGACGATTGATCTTTAGAAACGGGGCGCAGAAGAGAAGAGAATAGAAGAGAGAGAAAGGGACGATCAAAGATGGAGCTTACCTTCTTTACCTTTACCTGAGATTGATTCAATACTGACAGCAACCAGGAGAGAGGAGAGACGCGGGGAGATCGTGAGTCGTGACGACGATAATTCCCTTAATATTTACAATTTCACAAATAACAAATTCAAAAAACAAAATGGAAAAGAAAACATATGCACGGGTTATATGACGGCTCCGTCCGTTTCTGCAAGTCCTACACCGATGACACTGGACAAAGAGACAAAAAGAATCTTGGCCATGTATTACAACTATGACTCACTGAAATGTGGGCCCGAAACTGTACGAAGGCAGTGTATAGTATTGTGGAGTAGGAATACCACGTGTAGACAACAATTAAGCAATCTCGATGCGGAGCCTCGCCGTCCGATATTGATCAGACGAATATGGCATTGAGGGGTTTTCTGAACTCGTATATCATGGCTTCGTGGGTCACGTGGACAGCTGGAGTGAATATCACTGAAATACTTAGGTGAATAGTCCGCACAATTTTTAAATTTGTGTGCACATATTTTAAAATTATTTGAATTATTTGATTATTTTATTATTATTATTAGAAATATTTCAAAAATGTGAATTCGGACAGCTGTTGACAGTGGCGAAGCATCATTTGATAGATTAGTTAAATAGGCAGATAATTAATATACTTGAACTAGAATTGACTAAATTACCAGCCATAGTTGCAGATATCTTCTCAAGATTCTATCATTTGGAGATGAAATATAAATGAAATTTTTTCACTTATGTTATGTATATATGGTTGGAGTTTGGTGATTATAAAAATTATCATCTTGATATCATATGGAAATTCAAACTATCTCTAAAAATCGAAGTTTTTATGTGACTTGTATGAAGAAGAAGAATCTCCACAAAAATATTCCTTGTAAAAAAAGATTGACAAGGAGATATCAAATGTGCATTATGTGATCAAAATGAATGCATTAAATCTCTTTGTTAATTGTTCATTTATCTCTCCTCCTTATTAAGGAAGGGTCAGTATTCATTCTTTTCTGGGCGAATTGAAACTCAGCTACTGGATCTCTAGAAAAAGGCGTTGATCTCCTGTTCTGGCCAAAAAAGACGCTTCAACACAAACTGTAGCATGAGTGCGCCACAAACAATCGAAAAAAAAATCACATTCACTTGTCTTGGCGCGCTAGAATTAAAATGGACTAGAGAAAAAAATATTGGAGCTGAGGGGAATCGAACCCCCGCCCTTCCTGTAGCGCTAAGGCGCGCTAGAATGAATGGACCAGAGACAAAAAATATTGGGACTGAGGGGAATCGAACCCCAGTCTTTTGGTAAAGGAAAGCTCAAACGCACCCCTCACAAACCTGCTGGATACAGCCTACTCACATAAACTATCTCAACATAAATATATGTATCATCTCTACACGTTGTGTCTTCTCTTGGCGCGCTAAATTTAAAATCGAAGGAGAAATCAACTCCCCTAACACTGGTTAAAACAATGAATCGGTGACATCCAACTCCCCTGCCACTAAATTGAAAAAATGAATCTCACACATCAATTGCTATTTTTGGATGTCCACAATCTAGCACCTACAATTCTTCAAACGCAGACATCCTCTCGCTAAAATTAAACAAAAATTGCTTGCCTACGAATTAATCGAATTGCATCTTATTATATTCAAGCCCAATTTAACCAGCACCTAAAATTCTTCAATCAAATCGATCTGGCAGCACCTCCTTTGCCCTCTTCTTGCCTCCTCTAACTTCCACGGCAGATGCAATGGATGGCATCGGTTTGGTAAGGAAAATCAACCACCAAGTAATACTGATGGAGCAAATGCAAAGGCATCATACCCGACAACATCGTTTTCTTCGTTAGGTAACTATTTGGAATAACTAATAATTATTGACCTCCTTTGCCCTCCTCTTGCCTCCTCTAACTTCCACGGCAGATGCAATGGATGGGCATCGGTTTGGTAAGGAAAATCAATCACCAAGTAATACTGATGGAGCAAATGCAAAGACATCATACCCGACAACATGAGGTACTGGTCCATTCAACATTGTTTTCTTCGTTATGTTGCTATTTGGAATAACTATGAATTATTGATTTGGTAGCCATCATGTATTGAGATCTCTGTGAGAAGTTGCAACAAAATACAAACAAATCGACTATGAACGTGATCGTCTTGTTGGTCTTAACTCTGGATCCTTCAATTATGTTCTGAACTATTATAACAGGGAAGCGATTGGAACAAAAAAGAAAGTACTTCAATAGAACATATCAAGACATGAGTCAGGAGAAGAAACAGGGTCTTCTCTTGAAAAATCGCGAAAACAAGTAGCGGCCACGATGTCAGAGTAGCATTTCTCCAATGCAAAGTGCAATCGCAACATCCAATATTCAATCAAATGCAGGGACATCAGTGCCAATGACCAATAACAGAAGCACAACAACCTATGAGGCTGGTGCACCTAGCAGAAATCAATCAAATGCAAGTACGCCACTAAGCATGTGAGAGGGAGCTTCTGTAGTTGATCCTGATCGTGCTTCTAGGTTGTCACATGGTACATTCTTATTTTCTTCATATGTTAAAATAATTTATCGTTGTTTAATTGCTTCACTCATAATTTTGCCATCTCAAATTTTCTATTGACCTGACTTTCCTTGCATGTGTACAAACATGCCGTAAGAGGATATACAGCAGAGGCAAGAACCAACCACCAGTGACGATTCAACAAAATCAAGTGGCAGTTCAATCTGAATGTAGTGCACAAGGTATTTATATGCTTATTCCATTTCATAATATTATTTTTCAGGCGTTAATATTTTATAGTACCATTATTATTAATAACAGAAATAATCTTTAAAATATAGACGAAATCAACATATTGGATTTGTGTGAAGATTTTGTTGCACCTGTCACTAATGATCGATGTGAAGGTACGATTTTATTTTTACGTGTTCTTCAATTTGATGATGGTTGGTCCAACATTCTTGTGATTTCTGAGATTGTATTAAAGAAAACTGATATTGATCATTATTTGAAGATTAACTAATACTCCAAAATTTATTAGCGTCTTTTTAAAACTGTTTAGATAATTATGATCAAGGCAAGTTCAGCTACAATGTTTCATCATATGATAATTCAGAAAGTGATGATTATGCATCCGACCCATTTGATTTTGTATATTAAGACATGCCCTCTACCCAAATATTACTCAAGGAACCAACCTACTGTAGTTTTTGTGGGGCCAAAAAAATTCAGTACTAAATCCCTACATTTTGTTGCATGAATGTGAAAACCCAACTAGCCAGCACCAGTGTGCCTGATGCACTTTACTATTTGTTCACCACTAACTACAAGATTGGTGTTGAGTTTCGACATCACATTAGATCATACAATACCCATTTCTCATTCACATCATTCAGAGTAAAGGATGCAAAGAGAAAGAAAAATACCAACAGTGGTGTCGGCCTTACCAATGAGAATTCAAATTGCGGTGGAGTGTACAACTTTCGTGTTCATGGACAGATATATCACTTCATTGATCAGTTGGTGCCGAGAGAAGGAAGGCTACCATAGTATCTACAACTTTATTTCTTCGACACAGAATCCAAGTTGGATCATAGACTGCAAAGGATGCCAAGCCTTAATAAGGATATAGTAGCAAAGTTGATGACAATTATTTCCGCTAATCCAAACAGTAGAGTGTTTAGGAGCCTTGGAGAGTTGCGTACAATTGACACTTGTGGAATTACACTAAATGCTTCCGCAGATCTAAATTAGCGTGTCTACAATAACCCGACGACATCACAAGTGGCAGCGATTTGGGTTGAGGGCAATGGTGATAACATTGCATTTAGAAGAAGCATTGTTGTATTTGGGAGGTCATTTCGATCCAGCATTGTGAACTATCATTTTGGATGCTATGATCATTTAGCATATCCATTATTTTTTCCTAATGGTGAAGTAGGTTGGCATCCAAAAATTTCAAGAGTGGGTGTCTCTATGGTGTCTATTACGGATGAAGATGAAGGTGATGAGGTTGACCAAGGTACGTAAAATCATTATGCCCATGCTGCTTATTTTTGCTATTTACCGTTAAAATTTATGTTATTGAATTTTATTTGTAGTAATAAAAAGTTGCAGCTTCTTTGTACAGCACTAATGACCGATGCATCACGCGTGAAGTGTGTGTGGCGACGTTTTGTAATGCGTCATGACTGGTGCATGGTGCGTGAGTCATAATGCATCAATCGAATGAACATATTATGCGGCATGGCTGATGTTGTGTTCATGCGATTGACGCATTATGACTCACGCACCAGTCATGACGCATGACAAAACGTCGCCACGCACACTTCATGCGTGACGCATTACGCATCGCGTGTGCGTGGGACGTTTTGTCATGCGGCATGACTGGTGCGTGGTGCGTAAGTCATAATGCGTCAATCACATGAACACAACATCAGTCATGCCTCTTAATATGTTCATGCGATTGACGCATTATGACTCACGCACCACGCACCAGTCATGCCGCATGACAAAACGTCGCCACGCACACGCGATGCGTAATACGTCACGCATGAAGTGTGCGTGGTGACCCATGATTGTGATGCGTCACACATGAAGTGTGTGTGGCGACAAAAAACTGATGTTGCGTTCATGCGATTGACGCATTATGACTCACGCACCACGCACCAGTCATGCCGCATGACAAAACGTCGCTATGCACACGCGATGCGTAATGCGTCACGCATGAAGTGTGCGTGGCGACCCATGATTGCGATGCGTCACACATGAAGTGTGCGTGGCGACAAAAGACTGATGTTTTGTTCATGCGATTGACGCATTATGACGCATGCACCACGCACCAGTCATGCCACATGACAAAACGTCGCCACGCGCACGCGATGCGTAATGCGTCACACATGAAGTGTGCGTGGCGACGTTTTGTCATGCGTCGTGACTGGTGCGTGGTGCGTGAGTCATGATATCAACAACACAAAGTACACATTTATTCCTCTAACATCAACGTAAATATTAGTCATCTAACAGTGTGATTGTTGCTTTATATTATTTATTCGTCAATGCAGGGATCACTGGAAGAAAAGGTAGGCAAAAGGTTTCAGCGAGAGAATATTATTGTTACAAACTCCAAATATGAGATGGTCAGAATGTGTTGCTGTTAGGCGGTAGGTTGCTACAACAATATGTTGTAGACATGTACGTAAAAATTGAAACTTCACGATTGGACAGGTGCCTTAAAGAACAAAAACAATTTAGAGCAGAGATATTTCAAGGTATCATTGATAGTGTAACTGCAGGTGAAGGTAGAGCTCACATGATTGGCCAGAGAGTGGTTCTTCCATCTTCATTCATAGGTGGTCCTAGAGATATGAGGCGTCGGTTCATGGATGTTATGGCATTGGTTACACGATTCGGCCACCCTGATATTTTTCTGACCTTGACTTGCAATCCAGACCGGGAGGAAATATGTAGAGAATTATGCACAGGGCATCGAGCGCAAGATAGACCCGATCTATTAGCCCGCATATTTCATTCAAAACTTGAAGATTTGAGAGACCATCTTTATAAGAAGAACTTCTTTGGGGTTGTTGCTGCACATGTGCATGTGATTAAATTTCAAAAGAGATGATTGCCTCATGCACACTTCCTCATAATATTGAACTCGAGGTATAAGCTCACAAATCCGGATATGTATGACAAGTTTGTGTTGGCTGAAATTCCCAATCCTCACAAGTATCATCACCTGTATAAGTTGGTCGTCAAACACATGCAGCATGGACCTTGTGGTACCTTACGACCCGACTGTCCTTGCATGAAAAGAGGGGGTGCAGATTTTCATTTCCAAAATAATTCTCAGAGGTTACCGTTCAAGGTAATTTGGCATCTTAATATGTTTCTTCCAGTGTTGTTATTAAAGTTACTTCAAAAAAAATGTTGTTATTAAAGTTCTTCTACAATTAGTCACACAGAGTCATTGCACAATTGAGTAGTAAATGTGCAACTTTATTATTGCCGTACCACTCATGTAGAACAAAGCAAATCTCTAATTGTGTTCCAATATTCGTTGCTCTGTTATCTTTAAATTTATTTAATGTGGGTTTTGTTGATTCACTTTTATTTGATTTAAGTTTTAATGTCTTGCATACATGTAGCCCGACATATATGCATCCAAATGACTAACATATCCTTCTGTTGTTTATGGTGTAATTTCTAAACATAGGGAAAGATTCTTATCATGTATACAGGAGAAGAAACAATGGTTGAAAAGTAACAGTGCGTGGGTCAGAGTTGGATAACAGATGGGTTGTTCCTTACAACCCACAGTTTCTTTCGCAGTATAATTGCCACATAAATGTTGAGGTCTGTTCGAGCATTCAAGCAGTCAAGTACCTTTTCAAGTATATTTACAAGGGCCATGATCGTGCACAATTGGCTGTTGACTCGACCTCAGGAGAGACCCAAGTTAATGATATAAAGATGTTTCAAGATGCTCGGTGGGTGTCTGCACCTGAGGCAATGTGGAGAATTTTGGTTTCCCACTCAGCGAGATATATCCATCAGTTCGTTCGTTATGGCTTCACTGTCCAAATGAACAGACAGTTATATTTGCACATACAGAAAACCTTTATGATCTTTCCACTAATGAAAATGCACAAAAGACGATGCTCACTAAATTTTTTGAGACAAACAAATTTGACCTAGCAGCTAGGAGGTACCTGTACAAGGAATTCCCAGAGCATTTCACGTGGAACAAGACCGATAAGAAATGGAAGCCACAACAGTGAGGATTTGAGGTGGGCAGAATTGTCACATCCAACCCAGCGCATGGATATCGATATTACCTAGGCATGCTCCTCAATCATGTCAGAGGTCCAACTTCATTTGTCGATCTTCTGACGGCTGATAGTGTGCTACACAATAGTTTTCGAGAGTTGCAGAAGCTAAAGGTTACATTAAATTGGACAACATCTTATCAAGTTGTCTCTCTGAAGTAGCTCAATTTCAGTTTCCTTCAACATTACGGAGATTGTTTACCACCATATTGGTTTATTGCGAGCCAGGCAATGTGTGTGCGTTGTGGGATGAACACTTTGACGAGCTATCTGAAGACTACAGAATGGAATACAATGCTCTAGATCTGGTCTAAAATATGGTTCTGAAGAGCATCGATGATTTCTTGCAATCAATAGGCACGAATATACAAGTCTATGATTTGCCAGAAATGAGTGGTCTGGGAAATCTCAATGGCAGCGAAGCCCATGAAGTTGCAGATGAGATGGCAATAGGAGTTGATGCGAATGATCCCGAAGGAACGGGTAAATTGATTATCACTAGAGTTTATATTTGTTCAATTTACTTCATTATCTGCAGTCGCTCTTAATTTCTTTTCTGTTTTCTTTGCTCAAAAACAAAAATTTCTTTTCTGTTTTCGACACCAGCAGCACATCCTAATTTTTGTACCTATATTGACATCAGATAAGTAAGAGTGGTTGCTTTTGTACATTGATTGTAACATTTTTTAACTTGTCTTACAGTTAACTTACTATTGTTTTTCAGGGAAAACATATCTGTACAAGGCTTTGTTAGCAAAAGTACAATCTATGAATCTTATCGCCTTGGCAACCGCTTTGTCCAGATGTGTAGCAAATAACATGCCGGGAGGAAGAACTGCACATTCTTGGTTCAAAATACCGTTGCAAATTAGTAACAACTCTATTTGCAATATCAAGAAGCAAAGTAGAATTGCACAATTACTATGGTTAGCTACTCTCATAATTTGGGATGAAGCATCAATGTCAAAGCGGCACGCAATTGAAGCGCTTGATAGAACAATACGAGATGTTGTTGGAATAAATAAACCCTTCGGCAGCAAAATCATGATTTTTGGTGGCGATTTTAGACAAGTAACATCATTGTCTCATCTGATATATAGAGCACAATTGTAAGATCATGCTCCCAGTTCTTTCAAGCATTCATTTTAGATTAAAAAAAATCAGTAACCAAGTAGAAAGGATATATGAGACATGTTGTCTACATATTTTCAAACAACTATCTAGATATTTTCAAACAATAGACATATTGTCTAAACAGAAGAATGAATCACAGCACACTATCTGAAATAAAGAAATTTTCTGATAACATTACAGGTGCTACCAGTTGTTCGGAAAGGTACTAGAGCCCAAATTGTTGATTTGAGCTTAAGGATGTTCCTTCTTTGCTCATCTATTAGGAAAGTTCATCTGACCCAAAACATGAGAGAACTTTCTGATCCAGCTTTTTCGGATTATTTGTTGAGAGTTGGCGATGGAACGGAAGAACAGTTGGATGGAGAATTGATCCGCATTCCAGACGAATTGGTCATTCCATACAATTCCAAAGATGACTCCAAACATGAGTTGATGAACTCTACCTTTTTGTCGATGCATCTCAACAGGCGTTCTTCGGAGTATATCACTTCAAGGGCCATTCTGTCAACAAGAAATGACTATGTTGACGACCTAAATTGCCAAATGATTGAGACTTTTCCAGGAGATGAGATAATTTACCACAGGTTTGACATAGTCGTCGATGATACAACGAATCACTATGCGATGGAATTTCTGAACTCACTGTCTCCGAGCGGGCAACCCCCCCCCCCCCCACCTCCTAAAATTGAAGCTTGGTTGCCCCATTATATTATTACGAAATCTGGATCCATCAAATGGTCTATGCAACGACACGAGGCTGATATGCCGTAATTTTCAGAGAAACGTCATTGATGCAGAAATAGCTGTTGGACAGCATGCTGGAAAAAGAATATTCCTGCCTAGAGTTCCAATGCAACCATTTGACGATGAGATATTTCCTTTCAGGTTGGTGTGAAAGCAATTTCCTATTCGTTTGAGTTTTGCCATCAATCAATAAAGCATAAGGACAGACCATCCCGAATGTTGGTATTTATCTTCCCGAACCTATTTTTTCACATGGCCAATTATACATTGCACTTTCAAGAGGTATATCTCGCCAAACGACAGAGGTGCTGATAAAACCCACTGACAAGGTTCATGCAACGGGAGTGTATACCAAAAATATTGTTTATCGAGAGATTTTTAGCGAAGAATGAGGTACTTCCATTCTTACATAATTATTATAATTATAACCTTTATCTGTAGTTCTTAACATGCTATTCCCGTTTTATGGTAGGGTGATTCACAAACATAACAATAATATATGGAGAGGCCTTAAAAAATTACACAAAGTTCAAAATAATGTAGACGAGTTGTGATAATGTCTTCAATTGTAGTGGCATTGTGTGTGGTCAAGCAAAGTGTAACGTTTTTTTGCATCAAATTTGAGGAATCTGTACTTTATGTCATTTGTTGGAAACTAAAAACAAAATCTCATTTTAAGCTGAAGTCTAAATAAATTAACTTGTAATGCTTGGGTCGTTTACATCAGTATAACAAATAAATGTTTGTCGCTTGCCGATCAGATAGTAAATGCCTTAAACAAACTCAATAAGGTCAAGTTATGCTTCATAAAATGCTTATGCCAAACTAAATTGTTTCTTGAGATGTTTTGTAAAGATGTACGTGGTCATGACTTCTGTAATGGTCCTAGACATAATTGATGATCCTACAATTAAAAACCATAAAAACTGGAAAACGTCATATAACGATCATTACTAATTTGGACTTGCAACAAAAAATATATAAAGCTAATTCTGCTACAATCTAAGAATATATGTCTACAAATTTTAAATGGGTCTATCGATTTGGCAACACGGATCAGAATAATATGCCAGGATTAAGAAAAGAACGAATGCTAAAATAGTTAACCAACTATACATGACTCTAATAAAATAAAATAAAAAACCTAAAGATAGTTGCACCATCCTAGCACCCTAACTTGGGGTTAGCTTTAATAAAAAAAATGGTTGCACCATCCACGGGATCTAACAATAGACGCATGTAATATAAAGGAAATAACTAAATATAATGTTGTAATCTATTCTTAATTATAGAATAAATATATAAATTTGTTACCCGAGATTGTATAATTTGACATAATAAGCTAGAGTTTATTTTTAGTTGATGTACCTGCTTTATAAATGTAACCCGTTCAAGTAGATGGTTAATCCTAATATACTACGATCATTTTAACACCTTTCTTAGTTCTCTGCGATCTTGCAATTATATTAAGGAAAACAACATAATTTTCTCAAAGATGAATCAACGACCCCATCAACAAAGGTGTGTTTCCTACGTGCACAACAATATTGCACTACTCTTATGTATAACTAATGAATTTTTGGTTCTGTCATCATAGACCTGGATATTTTGTGGACAACTTTGCGGGTTTGATGGACTATCACTGCAGCTATTTTTTGTGGGCTATAAATATCGTGCGAATCCACTTCATGTTCGAGGTCGATATTGGGTTTGACGAAAAACATCTCTTCTTGGTCCTCCTAGACAGTGCAGTAAGATTTACAATGATTTGCGCTTTCAAATTTGGTTACATTAATACATATATAATATTTACTACTATTTTTATTATTATATGTTTGGATGAAAAACACAATTTTGAACTATTGATTTTTAAATTATAGAGAGAAAAAATGTTTGCGATGGTACCATGTCGTATGAGATCAAGTGTAGAGGCAAATTGCAAAATTGGAAATATGTACCGCATTGAAGACATCAAAGTCGAACCCGCTCCAATATACGATCTAAGATATGAGACCTACAAAGTCACGAATGATGATTACATGATTGTTTTGGATGAAAGGCGAACCACTTTTGTTCCTCTTGAAGAACATCCACATTTTCCAATATACCCATGTCCACAACCCATTGATCAAATTATGATGATACCACGCGAAAAATATCTCACAAGTAATTATTAATTTCGCTTGACTATGTAATTAAACAATTTGGTCTTAGTCTTAACTATTTTTAATATAGTATATAATTGGAAGCATGTGTTCACTTTTATTGTAGATGTACTCGGTCATATGAGTTATAAGGAGCCAATTGATTACATCAAACATAACGGCCAACAACGTGTGTCATCCGTTAAGATGTATCTACTTGATCGGACATGAGTCACCATATTGAAGTTCAATTACTAATTATAATTCAAATAATACAAATCAAATATTAAAAGTTAAACTATTTCATTAATTTTATGTAAAGTTCAGAGGAAGTAACATTCCACTGGTCATGATAGGCAAACCCTTGGAGGGCAATGTTGGAATCACACTTGCTCTTCAGGACAACATTATTATCTTCGTCACTCGGGTTAAAGTTATTGTTAATCAACCATGTATGTCAAATATTGTACCCGTGCATATTTTATATTTTTATGTTATTTACACTTTTGATGGCAACAAAAAAAAACAATCTCATTGGGCAGATAATCATTTTCTTGCGACAGATATTTCAACTGTCCATTTTAATCCCTAAATGTCGGAATATGATGACTTGAGACTTAGGTACTTGTAAAATTAATATTTCAGATACTCTCTATCTTCAAATCATCATTATTATAACCAACTTCAATTTTTGTGATTTAAACAATTTGTTTATTATGTGCAGGCTCAACATGTCATGAGGTTCTACCAATTGTGGTGTCAGCGTATTGGAGAACTAATTCCTTAAGTAGAAATTTAGGTTGTTATTTTAGATGTGTATGAGGTTACTATTTTGTTAGAGAATTATATGTTTTTTTCTATTTTAAATTCAAATACAATATATTTAGTTTACATTCAGCGACATTTATTTTCTATATTAATAATTAATTGATTAAAAAATATCATCCGTCATGCGTCGTGCATATAACGTCGTGTGTCATGCGTCGTGCGTCTAACGTCGTGTGTCATGCGTCGTGTGCATAATGTCATGCACCAGGCGTCATGCGTCTAACGTCGTGCATCATGCGTCGTGTGCATAACGTCTTGCACCATGCGTCAAGCGTCATGCGTCAGGCGTCATGTGTCAGGCGTCATGACGTCATGCACCATGAATCATGCGTCATGACGTCATTCACCATGCATCATGCCCCAAGCGTCATGTGTCAGGCGTCATGACGTCATGCACCATGCGTCATGCACCATGAATCATGCGTCATGACGTCATGACGTCATGCACCAGGCATCATGCGTCATGCACCAGGCGTCATACGTCATGTACCAGGCGTCATGCATCATGCACCAGGCATCTTATGTCAGGCGTCATGTGTCAGGTGTCATGACGTCATGCACTATGAATCATGCGTCAGGCGTCATGACGTCATGCACTAGGCGTCTCGCGTCATGCACCATGCGTCATGCGTCAGACACCATGTGGTATGCGTCATGCACCATGCGTTATGCGTCATGCACCAACCCAAGCCAGTATCATGTGTCATGACTCTATGTTTGTGCGTTCCCCCAGGCTAAACCGCTAAGACGCACGAGAGGTGTAAGCAATCGTTAGAGAGAGCTCGAACAACCTTATCAAGCGATATCAAATTTCGAAAAATCCGCTTGAAGCAATCTGAAATAATCTGATGCAAACTTCGCAACCAGAATAAGTGTGTGTTTAACTTCTCAAATTTGGCTATGTACCAAGTATCGTGTGTCATGACTCTATGTTTGTGCGTTCCCCCAGGCTAAACCGCTAAGACGCACGAGAGGCGTAAGCAATCGTTAGAGAGAGCTCCAACAACCTTATCAAGCGATATCAAATTTCGAAAAATCCGCTCGTAGCAATCGGAAATAACCTGATGCAAACTTCGCAACCAGAAAAAATGTGTGTTTACCTTCTCAAAATTTGGCTAAGTAGCAAGTATCATGTGACATGTTGCTATGTTTGTGCATTCACCCAGGCTAAACTACTAAGACGCACGAGAGGTGTCAGCTATCGTTAGAGAGAGCTCCAACAATCTTATCAAGCGATATCAAATTTCGGAAAATCCGCTCGGAGCAATCTGAAATAATCTGATGCAAACTTCGCAACCAAATAAATGTGTGTTTAACTTCTCAGATTTGTCTAAGTACCAAGTATCATTTTGTTATGTTGATATGTTTGATATCGCTTAAAAATATTTTGGCGGAGGAATTTCACGTGAGTAAGCTGTATCTAGCGGGTTCTTGAGATGTGTGTTTGAGCTTTTCGTTACCAAAAGACTGGGGTTCGATTCCCCTCAGCCCCATTTTTTAGCAATGTGTTCTTTTAGAGGGGATAAACATATTTTGGCAGAGGAAATTCACGTGAGTAAGCTGTATCCAGTGGGTTCGTGAGAGGTGCGTTTGAGCTTTGTAAAACCAATGGTCTGGGGTTCGATTCCCCTCAGACCCGATTTTTACTCTTTTTTTTTCTCACGTGTACATTCTCAACTCATACAGCTTACTCATGTACTAGGGCTATGAACTGGATTTTTAACCTTTGATGTGTGTTTGCCTTCTTAATGTGATATATTTACATTACAATTTTGAAACTCATAATTCAAATAACTTTGGTAGAAAATATTATTTTGCCAATAACAAATATAACTTAGAGCTGATAAATAATGTTCAGTCGTGTTTTCGTTTACACTATTTTACTCCATGACTGTGCACGAGCACGATTACTAGTTAGACAAATATGGGTTTGGATAGGTAAACATAATAACTTTGAGTTCAATGGTAACAACCTAGATAACTTGTGAATTATTGATGCTAAAAATCCACTTAAGGATGCTTTATTGATTGAATTAATTAGAGGTGCAGTCATTTAGAATATGTGGATAGAACGAAATAACTTTGCTTCAATAATAAGAAGTCTAGGTCTGCTAGAAGTCTAGCAACTCAAATCATATATTTTAGAATATTGATGTAAAAATAACAATGACCCATCTTATCTTAAACTTAATCTTATTTTGCCTCGAAATGTTCAAGAATTACAAAGACATACTCCATACACATGAAGCCTGATGGTGGTGATGGAGCAAGTGGATCTATTGGCAGAAATGAATCCAAGAACTATCCCAACAGCGTATTTGTCTGGAAACGACATGTGTCTTAAACAGTTATGTCTATGATTTTAAAATTGATTGTTTGGTTTCGAAAAACTTGTCTTTTTGGTGATGAGAATCTTTTGTAAGGCTGTAAGGATTATGAAACATTTAGGTTAACAATATTGTTTGATGTAATAGGTAATGTTTTGATGAACGGTTGTAATAGGTAATGTTTAAGTCACATGACACTATGCACAACAGCCAACAGGTGCATGAGCATGACGGAAGCAAAAGCAGCGACAGCAGAGTGTTTCGTTTTCGTTCTGATACCATGAAGATGATTAGGATACGATTAACTTCATTGTTTCATTAATATGAGTACATACATAACTTCTACTTTACGCGTTAGTCCCTACAACTATTTTAATCACACTTTTGCTAAAATATCTCTAAATTAACAAACAATATTCAACATTATATTAACTAACAAAATCTCGTCTTAACGTTTATAAGATTTAGTTATAGACTATTGCCTTTCAGCATCCTGGATCAAACTTGCAGCAAAGGTAATTGGTGGGGGCTGCATGATGGGGCCGCTCTCTTTGGTCATGAGAAATTTTGAACTCTTATTTAATTTTCTAATTAAATTATAAGATTTTAGTTAAAATTTTGATTAAAATTGAAAAAGTTTACTAAAATTTTGTATAATTTGATCAAAATTGAGTTTCGTCATATTTATAACATTAAAATTAGACAATACTTATAAATTGCCCCACCTTCCTAACTCGGTGTTCTAGGTCCGCCCTCGATTGGGCACTAGAGAAATTCAATTATATAGGTGGTGTCGTTTTCAGCTTCTTGATCAAACTGGCATAAAAGGTATAGGTTATGTTCTGTATTACGCGGATTCGCCGCAAACCTTTCCGTATCCGTACCCGATACGTACGGATACGGAATTCGCGTCAGATACGGTTGGGTGCGTATCCTGACACGAATCCTAAGGTTCACAATTATTACATGTCTGGAGTAAAAATTTGTAAGCAACATAGGTTATGTTATTAAGTATTTGGAATTATTGTGTCTTGCTGCTTTTATATATGAATATTGTGTATATGTAAATAATCTATTTTTTATTTGTTACTTCACAATTTCTACCATCAGTCGAGCTGGAGACTAATTATAGTAATGGCATTTTATATTTCCTTAATTTAAAACATATTCATCCAGCTTGATAGTACTATGAAACAAGTGTTCGATCAAATAAGACTTAGATTATGCTTAATTTAGCACTTGTTAACTAAGTTTAATGGTGTTATATATCTTTTTTTGTCATCTGAGAATACAATATATCAAGGATGTATATATACTATGTAGGATTTCTATCCGTTTAGTCGCTTGCACTATATTTTTCTGTCATCTTTTATTAATTACTTTTAATGAACTTTGGGGATTTGGCATCAATTCGCTTGTATTTTTTTTTGTCCCTTTGAAGAAAATTTAGTAGAGACGTGGAGCCGAAAGATAAAGGAATATATAATGACTGACAAGGTTTAATCATCAATGAAGAATCTGTTACAAACAACATATATATAATACACCAAAAGCAAGATCTAGAAGAAAAATAGAGAAAAGGGGTCAAGGGAATGCAAATTTTAAACTCTAGTTGTATATAGTTCAAAGCTCAAACATGCATGAATTTCAAGATTAATTTCTTTGATGATCTTTACTTGTCAGATTCTTTTATAGCAGGATTGTCTTCTACAGGCTTTTCCTCTAAATTAGCTACTACCTCTGTGTTTGCTTCCTCTGTTGGTGTTGTCCCTTTTGTCAACTCATTGTTGCCTTCCTCAATTGATGATGTTGTGTTTTCTAACTCTGCGTTTACTTCTTCAGTTGATGTTAATGTCTTTTTCAACTCTGCATTCGCTTCCTCCATTGATGCTAATGTCTCTTTCAACTCTGCGCTCGCTTCCTCGGTTGATGTTAATGTCTCTTTCAACTCTGCTTTCGCTTCCTCCGTCGATGTGGTTTCTTTCAACTCGGAAGAATTTTCTCCGCTAGATTTCACTACAACTAGAAAATAACAAAAATAAATACTAAATTTGAGGATATATTGTTAAAACAAACATCCTAACAACAAAACTTGGAGTCATCCACCAGCATGGGCTGAACAATTGAAAGATCGACGAATCACATAAAAAAAATCGATGGCTCTCATTCAAGAAATTAGTCAATCTCTAATGCTCTATATTAACAATCAATCTACTTTTATTAAGAGAAGGAGATAAGCTAAATTTGAGGATATATATGTATTAATTTTAGATAATAGCAATCGTCTTAATTTTAAATTAAATTTCTCTAAAATAGAAAATATTATATCAAAAAATGTATCTTACTTACCATCAGCCTCCTCAGAAAGTATGATCTCTTCTTTCTTCTCAGATGCTTCGGCGATCACCATAGAATCATTGATAACTTCCTTGGCATTGTTATCATGTACCTTTTGTTCTTGACCAACCACATCATTTCTCGAAGTATCAATCACCGCTGCTTCATCAAGCTTGACCACCTTGTTCTCTGCTTCTTCCTTTAACGAGTCAATATGTGTAGACTCCGGTAGCGCCTCATCATTTGTTTGCACATCTGCAGCCTCCTGAACACTCTGTGTTTTTGCCACCAATTTGGATTCAGGCTTTTCGCTGACCTCCGTTTTCTCTTCAGCCTTTTCGACAGTTTCGGTTTTTTTCTCGATCAAATTTATAGGGATTTCAGTTTTATCTACAGAATTTTGTGAAGCTTCAGTTTTCTCCTTGGCCTTTTTGGGAGACTCAGATTTCTCCTCAATCTTTCCCGGGTTTTCGCCTTTTGTGTTTGTTTGGTTCTCTGCCACAGATGATTTGCCAATGGAAACACTCGACTTCCTTCTGAAAAGTGAACGCTTCGCCACAGTATTGGCAGTGGCCACCTCCTCCTTTGAGCCACCACAACCCATTGCTAGAGAGAGAAAAACAGAAATCTAGAGAGAGAAAGATAAGTATGAATAATCGAATGGGCGGCGGCGGCGAAGCGGAGGAAGGGGAATGACAAGGATAGAAATTAGCTAGGGTTTAGATTGATGACTTTAAATAGCTGTGTGACAACTTGGTTTGAGAAGGATTTATAATAGTTAAGTTTTAGGTTGTTAGCCAGTTCTTTGGAGGGTTCAGAGAAAACAAGAAATCTCAACAAGTTTATGAGATATATTACATGTTTCTGAGATCTAGATGCAATGAATTTATTGTGATATAGATTGATGTTTTGCTATTTTTATCATAGAACGTTCTGTATTTTCTGTTTCTGCCAAATTTCCAGTCTTAGAATATTGTTTCTTGTATTGGACGAGGAAAGAACTAAAAATGAGAAGACTATTTTCAAATATATGTTTCTAATTTTCCTTGCATAATTATATTCTAAAATAACAGGTGAAAATTTTAATAAAGTATGCATAATTAATATTGTTGGGTTCGTTTATTATATTCTAATCACCCTATTTTTGTATAATTGAGATGCTAATAAGTAATAACTTCCAAGTAAATCCCAATTAATGACCAATTTCAATTTTCATAGCTCACCAAATTATTTATCTCCTGAGCATGTTTTTTCATCCTGAACTTAGTATATATTATGCAAGTCTTGGACTACGAAGAAAGAATGACGCGTTGTGATTGGTCACAACTCACGGTATGGGAATGTATTCTCATCTAGCTAAAATCAACATGTCACAGTATGTCACACCAAATTAGATATGTTACGTAGTTACATACTTACATAAGACACACGTTGTTATATATAAATATATATATATATATATATATATATAGAGAGAGAGAGAGAGAGCATGGCTAAAATAATATGCATATTATACTCCATTTTGTACTATGCATATAGATATAGGTCATTAAAATGAGATTTAAGTTGCTCAATAAATTCTTCATATGAAAATATTGTAGGAAATTAAATTTCGTGATTTTTAGAGCTTTTCTAGCTATTTTTTAAATATTTTTTAAAAACAGTCCAGATTTAATACTATAAAAGTGTCATTTCTGGACTGTTTTTAAAAAATATTTAAAAAATAGCAAGAAAGCTCTAAAAATCACGAAATTTTATTTCTTACAAGATTTTGATATGAAGAATTTATTGAGCAACTTAAATATCAATTTTAAAAATAGCAAGAAAGCTCTATATATATATATATATGGATCAAATGCCAAAATTTTTGATGACTCATCATTGTTCATGAAATTAAATTTTAATTAAATATTTTAAAATTATTAAATATTGAAACTAATTGATCGAATATTTCATGTATATCATATTGTACGTGTAAAAAAAACATTGCATCATTTCAATTTTGTTTCAATAGTTATCAAGAGCTAACAAAATCAACGGTCCAAATTAGACCATTGAAATGGAGTTAAAACTTTATCATTTTTGTAGACATGTATTTAAGATGATTTAAAATACATCTAACCATTTACATTTTAAAATATAAGCTCCAAACAAAAAATAGGCACGACGAACAGCGATGAGAATGGACATCCGGTCCCTACATTTAAAATATATAGGAGGGATCTGTAGCTGTCATTCATATCGTAGCCGCTCCATCACACCAAGTGTAAATGGTCGATCCGGACCGTTGAAAATATTCTCCATACTAATATAGACACGGAGATCAAATATTACATTTTTGAAATTTTTTACTATTTTATCGAATGGGTTGAAAATTGAATGATTGTAAATCGTTAGATAAATAAATTTTCAATCCATCCGATAAAATAGTTAAAAAAAATGTGAAATTTGGTCTCCAAGTCTATATTAGTATGGAGGATATTTTCAACGGTCTGGATCGGTCATTTACTTTGCTATCATGGAGCGCTTGGAAGTTAGGCAGCTACGAATCTCTCTTCATATATATACATAATGAACATAATTCCAATAAATCGATAACATTAACCCTGTATTATCTGTTGATTAATTTTCTTTAAATCATCACTATTGTTCATATTAAATTTTTTTACTAATTGTATTCATATTAATAATTATTAATAGTATTGATATTATAAATTTTTGTTCTAAACTTTTTAGTATTGTTAATATTATTACTATTTTATTAGTAACATTAATCACTAATTATTATTATTACTATTATTCATTAATAATTTTGTTAATATATTCTTTATTATTATTATAAGCATCACTATTATCATATTAAATTTTTTTACTAAATTTATTCGTATGAATAATTAGTAATAATATTATTATTTCTTATTTATTTCTTAAACTTATTAGTGTAATATTAATTTTTAAACTTCTATTACTATTAATATCACCTTTTTTCTAAGCAGTTCATTTAGGAGCGCAAGTAATATATGTGTTCCAGTATAACTGGGTCCCACAACTTAAAACACACTACAAAAGTATCAGAAAATCAGAGAAAAATGAAATCTATTTACTTACGCTTTTGTTTCTTTATGAAATTTTTAAAATCTCTTTACGCTATCTGTTGAAATATTATATTTCTTAATCCTCTGTGAAAATTTCCCTATATTCTCCCACTCAGAACAAATAGTGAACTCATGAAAATTTCCCTATATTAGCCCAATATAACCCATACTGTATATCTCTGACAGGCTACCACTACCAGGATAGATAAAGAACAAACTAAACAAAGCCCACTCAGAAAATCAAACGGAAACATTAGGAAATTAACTCGTTATGGGTTCCTGCCTTGCTGGGCATTTCATACTTGCTGTCATCAGACATAAAACAAACAAAAAAAATTATTGTCGTCAGTGCACCTGATATAGGCCTGTCAACGCAAGCGGTTTCGATCGTCTGACCGTTTCTTTTCGTCCGAAACAGAACAATCACGAAATGAAAAATCTTATTTCATCAATGGACGGAACGATCAACGCAACTCAAATTAATTTCGTCGATTTAACAAAACAGTTAATGTAAATCAGTTGTATCGTTATCGTGATTTCGTTTATAATCGTATATATCTCAAATTATTATTACATTACACTATATCGTTGCTGGACATTTTCACTGTTCATTCAATGAACAGTGCAGTTTCTCCTTTTTTATTTTTCCCCTGCTCTCCACGTGTCCATTTGCTTTTTTTCCTTTTCCTTTTTTTTCGCTGCTGCTGTTTCTGATCGGCACGTGTCCCCTGAACGGCACGTGTCCCTTCCAGAAATACCAAGTTATGCCCACAGAGTCCTAGAAAGAGTGCATCTTGCTCCCCTGTCGGCACTTGCTTTCTCTCTTTTTTTTTGTTTTTATTCTCCTTACTGCTTCGCTTCGTTTTCTTCCGTCTGTGCTTACGCTCTTGCCTTCTCTTCTCTTCCTGTTTCCCGGTCATCTCCTCCTGTTGTGCGTTCTTCCTCTTTTGCTGCTGCTTTCTTTTCTTCTACTTATTCTGCTGAATTTTCCTGTTGTCTTTCGGTTATGCAGTGCATCTTCTCTTCCCGTCTACTTATATTTTCGGTTATGCAGTGCAATAGTGCCATTTTTTTTTCATTTTTCCTGTTGCCTCTCCCTGACGCTGACGCGTGGTGTCATTCCACTACCAAATATCAGTGCATTTAATGAATGAAGTGGGGTCAAGCTGGATTGGAATAACTCTCAACACGTGGGCCGTGGCATACTGGCATGGCATGAATTACAATTTCGAATTTCAGCGGTGCATGCATGCCAATATGTCCTTGCCATATATTCTAATTACACAAGGACAAGGTGCCCGTTGCTTGCTTTTAAGTTTTAACTCATTTTCTTCTTTATTTCATTTCTCCTTTATAACTCCTGCTAAATAGTTAATTATAGAAAATCTGCAGTGCCGATCTTTTTCTTCGATTTTTCGTGTCGCATGCGAGATTCCTCTGATACTTAGATTTCAATATATTTTAGCGGCTATGATGCTTACATTCCAATGTATTTTAGGATTATTTCTTATATGCGCGGAGCGCGTTTGCACGCCTAGTAGTCTTCATTGCAGAGTGCAGATAGAACTTCTTTTTATTGTTTCCACCGATAATGAAAATCAAATCCATGTGGCCCAACTAATCTCTACCCCCTCGTTCAAGAAAATATCTGTCATCCAACGATCCACCTTCACCTATGCAAAGCCAAGCTAAATGTAAAAAGAAGTCAGAACCCTAATCCTTTCACTTTCCCCTCTTTCAACCTTCGCACCTCTCACTTTCACTTTTCGCCTCCCTTTTTTCACCTTAGCAAAATCGTCACCTGACGTTAGCGATATCTGCCACCATGTTGTGGTCTATTCGCCTCTTCTTCAAATCAACCTTAATTTCTAGGCTCAGCCACCCCTTTGCTTTTTCTTTAGCTGAGAAGTAGCAAATCAGGTACCTGGTCCATCTTCAGCTTTCCCTTCTCTTTGCTGTGACGCTCATTGCCGAATTTTTTAATAATCGAAATTACATAAATAAAAGATAATTAAATAGAAAGAGTGATTGAAAAGCTATAAATATAGAACAGGCCGATGTTGTGAAAAGCTGAACAGGCCGGTGTTGTGAACACCGGCCAATAAATATTTTTTTAGCAAATCTTATAGGCCGGTATTCACAACACCCAACACCGGCCAATAGGTTTTTTTGGTTTTTTTATTAATAAAAATATTATTAATTTAATCCATGATTATATTATATTTAGGTAATTTTTCATAACAACTTCAACAGCGCTCGTCGGATATGCAATCGAGTCGTAGATATCTGAGTATACTTTCGTCGGTAAGTTTTTTTATCGTCACTAGTCATCGAGCTATAGATATTTGAGTATACTTCTGCCGCGTCGAGTCCGATATGCAATCGGAGAAACGAGCGATTCAGAATTGATTCTGACGCAAACTCAAATAAAAAAATACTAATTAAGACATAAGTTGAATATAAAGCTAAATTTTAGATGCACGTTCCTCCGTTGCAAATTAGACTCGACGCGATGGAAGTAGACTCGGATATCTACTGCTCAATGACTTGCGACGATAAAAAAAATTTAATTACGGTCTCGACGAGCACAGCTCAAGTTGCTACAAAAAAAAAATATTAAGTATGATTAGCATTATTTCTACAAACTTCAACTATGCTCGTCGGGACCTTAATTATTTTTTTTTCGTTTCTCTTTCTTTCTGCCTCTTTTATAAGCAAGGATTCATCAAGAATCATGATTGCTTTTGTTGCTTGTTGCCTGGTGTTGACTGTGACTGGCGGCGACGAGATCCAAATCGAAGATCCCATCACCATGCTTCTCAGAGAAACCTACTACTTATCGATCAAGTGTAGTATCTGATGGATTCATGCCTCGATCAAGTATAGTATCTCATCCAAGACAAACAGACAATAGTATGCTGTAGAGGCCTGGAAACTCGGAATGGAACCTCGATCAGATCTTGACAGCCACCATGTCACAAGTCACATAGAAACAACGAGAGAGATTTCTGAGGGTTTCAAGGGCTACAGCCGTAGCAATCTAGCTTGCCAGTTGCGATCGTCACGCACGCATGGGTGGCAACTGCCATGAGCATTGTGCGAGCGAGACAGTGAGAGAGAGACAGATAGAGACTAGAGAGTAGAGAGACGGAGAAATGGGAAGAAAGAAGAGATGAGAGCGGCGCAAAACAGATCTAGGGTTTTCACCTTTTACCAGCGTCACCTCGTGTTCTTCGTCTCCCTTCTCTGAAATCCATCAATTCTAAATCGGTAGAATTCTAAAACGTAAAAAACGTAAAAGACAGAAAGCCAGCCCAAGTTTTCGTTTATGTTTTGTTTGATTAAACGAAACGACGGCCCATTCCGTCTTTCTTTCGTGAGCCGAAACAAAAATAAATTTTGTTCCGTCTTTTTTTCATTGGCCGGAACGAAAACGAAAGAAATGTTAAAATGAAAAAAAAATTGACAGCTCTAAACGTGGCTCTTCACGCGGAAAAAAGCAAACATTTGTAGCTGTTCACAATATTGCTTTTAATAAAAAGAAAATAAAAAAAAGGTTCAGAAAAACAGTGAATTTCCGCAGCCAAATTGGACCAAAGCATATCATTGTTTCTCGGGATTTTTTTGTTTTGACATTTCAGTTCTTGTCAAATTGATTGCGACTCCTTGGGAAAAGCGTGCGCTGAGATTTCACAGAGAAATGGAAAGATTTGGCTAGGGCTTTCACTCTCAAAAAAAAAAGAAATGGAAAGATTGATGAGAACGCGTGAAGGTACCTGATTTTTTTAATATTTGAAATATAATAAATAAAATATAAATAAATAAAAAGAATGATGAGAAATCATCAAAAATAGAATAAGCCGGGTTTGCGAACTCCCGACCTATTTTTTTGCAAACCTCCATTTAAATTTTTTATTAATAAAAATATTATTAATTTAATCAATGAATTACATTATATTTAGATAATTTTTCGTAACAAGTTCGACAATGCTCGTCGGAATCGTAATTAAATATCTTTTATCGTCTCAAGCCATCGATCTGTGGATATTCGAGCCTACTTCCACCGCGTCGAGTTCAATTTGCAATCGGAGAAACGAGCGACTCAGAATTGATTCTAACGCGAACTCATGATAAAAAATTACTAATTAAGACTTAAGTTAAATATAGAGCCAAATTTTAGATGCACATTACTCCGACGACAAATCAGACTAGACAAGATAGAAGTAGACTCTAATACCTACAGTTTGATGCCTGGCGACGATAAAAAAATATTAAGTATAATTAGTATTTTTTCTACAAATTTGGAACCATCTTGAACTAATGTCTTAATTAGTAATTTTTATCACGAGTTTGCGTCAGACTCAATTTTGAATCGCTCGTTTCTCTGATCGCAAATACTCGACGCGGTGGAAGTAGAATCAGATATCTACAACTCAATAACTTGCGATGATAAAAAAAACTTAATTACGGTTCCGACGAGCGGAGCTGAAGTTTGTAGAAAAAATGCTAATCATACTTAATAATTTTTTTATAACAACTTCAGTTGAGCTCGTGGGATCGTAATAAGTTTTTTTTATCGTCGCCAGACATCAAACTGTAGTTATTCGAGTCTACTTTCATCTTGTCTAGTATGATTTGCCGTCAAAGTAATGTATATCTAAAATCCGGTTCTATATTCAACTTATGTCTAAATTAGTAATTTTTTATTATGAGTTTGCGTCGAAATCAATTCTGAGTCGCTCGTTTCTCCGATGGCAAATTAGACTCGACACGTTGGAAGTAGACTCGAATATCCACAGTTCAATGACTTGCGACGATAAAAAATTTAATTATGGTCTCGACGAATACAGCTGAAGTTGTTACAAAAACTTTTTTGCAATACCGTCCTTTTCTGTTTTTAAAAATTTCAAAATAATCTTTCCGTTTAATAATAATTTATTTGATTGATTTCTGAAAATAAAAAGATCGATTATAAATATGTCCGTACCCCCTCTCTCCTCATTCAGCCATTCTTGTGTAAAATAATAGTTGTTTTTTCTCTTCTTCCTCCATTCTTTGTTGAAGAGAGCTCCTCATCTCAATTCCGATCTCTATCTTTCCCACATATATATATGGCAATGGCTGTTAATACAAAATCAATCTTGAGTGTGGCAACTTTCACTCTCTGTATGACGCTCTGCGGCGTCTACAGTACCGAACCCTGTTTCTTGCCGGGCACCGTCCGGTACAACAACGGTGTCTTATACGCTACATGCGCCTTCAGTCACTTTATCCTCGCTCCCTTTGGATTTCTACTCGGTGCCATTTTGATGATTGTTGGTGTCACGCTCACGCCACCACCTGACCACTCGCAATTCAAATGCCCCTTATTTATCTACTCATTGGTTGAGGTCTTAACAAAGCTGACCCTGTCAGTGGGAATTACTATTCTGCTCATTGGTGGATCACTTGCGGTGCTTCCGTTGATCAGCAACCCAATCGGTCTATCATTAGCTCGAGACGCCATGTAGCATATATAGCAGGTGAATTTGCATACAAGACTTAAATGGCAAATTCAATAGATGTCAATAAGAGTAAAACTTCCCTCTGTTGTTGAGAAATTGGAAAGGCTTTAATCTCGTTCTGTAGATTTTAATGAAGCACTTTTCCAATTTCTCCAATAAAGGGGGCTTTTATATATAAAAAGATATACTTATTTGGGAATTCTATATAAATTCCTGAAGTTACTGTAGTTATGTTCCCTTCTATCAGAATAGTTTTTCTGGAAATCAGCCACCATGGTGTAGTACGGCTGGTAAAGGCATCGTCCTCCATCCTTCATGGGAAAGGTCTGGGTTCGAAACCGCATAGGTGCGGGTGCTAGGGATGTTGTCATGTGTGAGTGTTGTGTGTGTAAGAACATAGCGTTTATGTTTTTGGTTCAGATACTGTATAATGAATTAATGATATATATTCTGTTGTAAATTCTGAATCTTTGTTTTTATGGAAAGAAGCATTCGATTCTGATCTTTATGTCAATTGAATTAAACATGAATAAATAAATTAGTTAATACTGGATTGTGACAGCGAACAAGTACATAATGAAAAAGGCACTTGATTTGATTTTATCTTTATTTTCGATTCAGAACTCAGAACTAAATCACTGTTTAAATGAAAGTGTTTATTTTAGCAGAGAAGTCATTGAAAGACTAATGATGTGCCAAAATTATAAACCAATAGTCATGATCGAATTCAAATCTCCATTAGTGTGATTATCAATGTACAGCTATGAGTGTTTGGCTACATTCGGTACCGTAATTAGTTTTTTAATCGTCGCAAGTAATCGAGCTGTTGATATTTGATTGTACTTCAATCGTGTTGAGCTAATTTGTGGTCGAAGAAACAAGCAATTCAAAATTGATTCTGACACAAATTCGTAATAAAAAATTAATAATTAAGACATAAGTTGAAAATGGAGTTAAATTTGAAATGCAAATTCTTCTGACCATAAATAAGCTCTACATGATGGAAATAAACTGAGATATCTACCGTTTGATGACTTGCAATGATAAAAAACTAATTATAATTCCGACGAGCGTATCCGAAGTTATTATAAAAAATATTAACAATGATTAGAATTTTTCTATAAATTATGGCTACACGTTTGGATTGCAATTAACTTTTTATAGTCGCAAATTATCGAACTGTAGATATCTGAGGTTACTTCCATTGTGTTGCTTCTAATTTACGATTGGAAAAATATGCATATCAAATTTGACTTAATCTTCAGTTTATGTCTTAATTAGTATTTTTTATCATAAGTTTCCGTCAGAATCAATTTTGAATTGCTTGTTTCTTTGATTACAAAATCAAACTCGACGTGACGAAAGTAGAATAATATATCTAGATGACTTGCGACGATAAAAAAACTAATCACAGTCTCGACGAGAATAATATGATCTTTAAAAAGTATTAAATATGATCTTTAAAAAATCATTAGCCATAGTTAGAAAATTCTAAAAATAGAAAAAATTAGTATTTTACAAGATTATGATGTAAATAAATTAATGAGCTATTTAAATCGAAATTTCAGACGCTAGATTTTAAAATTTGACCCGTAAGCGTTTCACCCGAAGTGCTTATGGAAGCACCCTAGCCATACTCTATATATATATATATATATATATATATATATATATATATATATATATATATATATATATATATATATATATATGCTTTGGTGCATTACGAAGTCAAGATTAGTTTTTGCATCACATTCAAATTTTAAATTTTAAAATTCAAACGATCAATCCAAACCGTTCAACGTGATCTCCATATTCAAATCTAACTATAAACCAAAATTTTCATATTTTAGAATTTTTTTTACTATTTTTAAGAGGAGTGCAAAATGAGCCATTTTGGATGGTTCAGAAATTAGTATATCAATAGAATTTCATACCCCTCTAAAAAATAGTAAAAAAAACTCTAAAAAAATGAAAAATTTGGTCTCTAGTGATATTTCAATATGGAGATCACATTGGACGATTTCGATCGATTGTTTCAAATTTTCTTATTTGAAATTTGAGTTTGATGCCAAAACAAATTATGGCTTCGTAATGCACCATAGCATTTATATATATATATATATATATATATATATATTTAGAGCATGGCTAAAATAATATGCATAGTACACCACATAACGTACTATGGGCCCATTTGTATTTAATTTGGTCATTAAATTGATATTTAAGTTGCTCAACAAATTCTTCATATCAAAATCTTGTAGGAAATAAAATTTCGTGATTTTTAGAGCTTTTCTGCTATTTTTTAAATATTTTTTAAAAACAGCCCAAAAATGACACTTTTGTAGTATTAAATCTGGACTGTTTTTAAAAAATATTTAAAAAATAGCTAGAAAGCTCTAAAAATCACGAAATTTGATTTCCTACAATATTTTCATATGAAGAATTTATTGAGCAACTTAAATCTCAATTTAATGACCTATATCTATATGCATAGTACAAAATAAGGTGTACTATGCATATTATTTTAGCCATGCTCTATATATATATATGCTTTGGTGCATTACGAAGTCAAGATTAATTTTTGCATCACATTCAAATTTTAAATTTTAAAATTCAAACGATCAATCCAAACTGTTCAACGTGATCTCCGTATTGAAATCTAACTATAAACCAAAATTTTCATATTTTAGAATTTTTTTTTACTATTTTTTAGAGGAGTGCAAAATGAGCCATTTTGGATGGTTCAGAAATTAGTATATCAATAGAATTTCATACCCCTCTAAAAAATAGTAAAAAAAACTCTAAAAAATGAAAAATTTGGTCTCTAGTGATATTTCAATATGGAGATCACATTGGACGATTCCGATCGATTGTTTCAAATTTTCTTATTTGAAATTTGAGTTTGATGCCAAAACAAATTATGGCTTCGTAATGCACCATAGCATTTATATATATATATATATAAATATATATATATATATATATAAATATATATATATATATATATTTAGAGCATGGCTAAAATAATATGCATAGTACACCACATAACGTATTATGCGTCCATTTGTATTTAATTTGGTCATTAAATTGATATTTAAGTTGCTCAAACAAATTTTTCATATCAAAATCTTGTAGGAAATAAAATTTCGTGATTTTTAGAGCTTTCTTGTTATTTTTTAAAAACAGCCCAGAAATGACACTTTTGTAGTATTAAATCTGGACTGTTTTTAAAAAATATTTAAAAAATAGCTAGAAAGCTCTAAAAATCACGAAATTTGATTTCCTACAATATTTTCATATGAAGAATTTATTGAGCAACTTAAATCTCAATTTAATGATCTATATCTATATGCATAGTACAAAATGAGGTGTACTATACATATTATTTTAGCCATGCTCATATATTTATTACATCAATTTCTACACTGAACTAAATTGATCTGCGAAATAAATTGACGTTGATGGGCCATTACTTACAAAAATCTTCAGATAAAACATATACTATGTAGTCTGTACCAACAACAAAAAATATTTTGGAGCTCTGTTATACTGTACATCGATCATTTTTTTTTCCCGATCCTTGGTGACAGTGTTTGAAGAGCATTACATTTACGGCAACTAGGAGTCTCACCAAAAAAAAAGGCATGTAGAATGGTAGCTGGTACTTGGTACCTCAATGCACTCAATGCAAACTTCAAGTCTTTTTATCTCACTTCGGCTTTTTTATCATTAGGTGTACCATTTGTCTCCTCTGACCTCTATATATATATATATTCTCCCCTTAAAATGGAAGCCATAACATTTTGTCACAATTGGTTGGTACTTTGTTAACATATCTACATTCCTCAAAATTAGGCTGTGTTCCTAGGTGATCTGACAGATGGGACCTGGTGGACCGGGCGGACCAGGAGGACGAGGTGGACCTGGACCTGGACCAGGATGGGCTCCTCTTCTGGCAGGACCTCCTGGCTGAGGCCCACCAGGGCCACCTCCCTTCGGAGGCCCCGGTTTTTTCGGTAACTTTTTCGGCTCATGGTGAGTACAAAACATTAACACTTTCTATAATATTTTTAAAATTGAAGAAGGAACATTTGATGGATTGATGGCCAATTGCCATACCTCACATTCTATTATATGAACTTATTATACTTGTTTGCTCACTATCTTAATGCAGCTTCTACTTCCTTTGCTGCTGCTGCTTGCTACAGGAGTGTTGTGGGCCCCTTTTCAGAAGACCACCTCCTGGCCCACCAGGTCCCATGGGCCCACCATTTTAATCACGATGTTCACCATCTTGAATTCTTGATGTATTAAAATAAATGTATTTAGAAGTTCTGGTATGGTGCTTATAATTTCAATTCTTTTTTCCTTTTTTTTTTCTCTATTGATCTGCGCGCTCTGATTCTGGGTGTCTTTTCATCTGTGTCAACGAAGCTTAACATTACATCTGTGCGGTGTTAGATCACAAGTGCAGATATTTTTTTCTAACAATTTGTGTGTAACCTCAATGTATGGATGTGAACTTTAGTTTTCTGAAAAAGGATATTAAAAAAGCAAGCAGAGAAAAAATGTTGTAGAATCCAAAGACATTTGTGTTCTCGTCCCTTTTCTTGATGAAGAGATATTAAAACTGCTTTATTCCCTTCCCTTATTTTTAGTGTTAAACAGTCGTCATATTTTCATAACAAATAAATAAACACATGTGACATGTTTATAGTCTGAAGCCTACATGATATGATAATCACGGTAGTTGAAGTTACAAAAAACTCTGACAAGTCATTCTTCTCTTCAGCATTTTTGTTAACTTTAGACATAACATCAAGCTCCGATAGCAAAGAACATTCTTTTAATGAGCACTTTTCTAACTGTAATGGTTGGTTCCAGTACTGTTAAGCAAATTACATTGCAGATTTGCTTTTAGTCTGCATGTACCAGCAGTGTCAGTACAAATCTGTAGCATCTTCCCCTATATGTTTTCTTATGCGGTTACCTCCTTCACCGCCTCTGTGGTTGCCGGCAGTGTTCTGGAAATCTGTGTGCGTGCTGCAGCTACCGCTTTGTTACGGCTAAATTCATTCAGAGAATATGCAATTTTCAGATAAAGAAAATATAAAAATTATAAATTAACTAATATTTTGTTAAAAAATAGCTCATCTCAGATAAATTTTGAGGTACAAAAATGGGGCAATTTACAAGACACGTCACAAGACGTCCTCGTCATCATCTTCAGACAATGCACAATCACCAAATGGGTCAGCTTGCAACTTCTTATAACACCCAATGAAATCCTGTGCCTCTGACTCTAGTGCAGTCTTGGCATCCCTTATGACTCCAGGTTGTGGCCCCAAATCAACCTCTTTTCCCTTATTTCTACAGGTCCTGACACATGCCTTTCTCCTCGCATCAACACAATGGAGGTGATCGATGTACTTTTCATGCAGCTCCATGTTCTTGACCTGTTTCAATACTGCTGGGCTCGGGTCAGGTTGACTCTGACTTGGACCAGGCTTCGGGTTATTTTCAAGATCTGATTTCAATCTCTCTTTGTATGAGGAATCACTATGGAGTTTCACATCAGAGGGAAGGATGACTGGAGAGGCCTCAAATTGGGAGAAATAATCAGCATCCTGGACCTGGTCCACAAGCCGCTGCTTCTTTAAGAGGCGCCGCAAGGTTTTCCGAGCATCCCGGGTTTTCTTCTGCCTGGAGACCCTGTGGGTTTTGGGTTCTGCACTGATCTGGTCTTTTGGGGAGCTTAGCTCCAATAAATCGAACTTTTTAAACGGAGAGTCCGTTTGGTTTCCTTTGTTCAGTCTTGGTTTGGGAGGGATCGAAGGAGGTGTCGTGAAGTTTGACTGGATTCTATCGAAGCATTCTTGCGCATTTTTCCCTGGCACCTGTAATTATTGAAGTCAATTGTGAACTAAAACTTCATAGCGTGATGACTTGGGTGTTAACTTGCATCCCAAGCTGTGATAGAATTCATTACAGTCATCTCAAATTTATTTTTTGTCCAGAATAGCTGGCAGGTTTAGAGTGCACCGACAGGTATGAACTTTAATTTAATTTAAATTACTAGCAGTTAAATTTTCTTTTCTTTTGCACATAACAAATTATCACGACAACAAAAGTATGACAAAGTCACAAAGCTGAGTGAATTTATGAAAGAATGTCAAATTACCATTTTGGACACTTTCTTCCAGAAATGAGGTGAAGGCCTAGCTGAAAAGTATGCCTTACGCAACATCATCTCTTGTTCTTCTGTCCAACCATGCAAACCACCAGCTTGCTTTCCAAGTGCAAACTCAACTGAAGCGTCTGTTTCTGCACTTTTTTCCCTCTTCCTCTTCCTCCCTACAGGGCTATCCTCAGATTCATAATCTGAATCAGATTCTTCTACATACTTAGACTTACTGTCTTTTTTTGTAACTTCACCCAATTGATTTCCATACCGTTTGGATCTTCTTCTGTTTGGAGGCAATGGGGGTTTAGATGCCAATTTCGCAACTTTCTCTGAAGCATTCAGACAAATACTTGGTTGGCATTGCTGGGAAACACGGCCAACTTTACCCTCCTCTGAGCAATTTGACTCCTCCAACTTATCTGATGACACAGCCTTTCTTCTTCCTTTAGAAGAATTATTACTGGGTTCCTTTGTGCACTTATTTTTACTATCTTTATTTCGAACATTTGGTGGGCATATAGCAGGGCCAGAACTGTCACTCTTATTGGACTTGCTTGACCTCGTAGACTTCTTTGTAATTTCCAAATTTAAATTTGTGCTTGTTGTATCAGCTGAAACTAATCTAGGTGACCTTCTTTGTTCCAAGTTGGTTGCACACACCTTTTCCGACTTACGCAATCTTCTTTGGTTTTTAACAGCACTCGAGATGGCAACCTTATCAG
The DNA here is from genome assembly GCA_964058865.1 of Eleocharis quinqueflora. Taxonomy (NCBI): domain Eukaryota; kingdom Viridiplantae; phylum Streptophyta; class Magnoliopsida; order Poales; family Cyperaceae; genus Eleocharis; species Eleocharis quinqueflora. The sequence goes on from CAXKVX010000516.1 coordinate 110,353, forward strand.
AGGCAATCTCAGAAGCACTCTGCTGGCAGCTAGTTTTCTCAAGTCCAAGCTTGGTTACTGTGCAATCCCTTTTCGTCGGGGCACAGATTCCATCTTGTGCCGTGCTAGCTGTACCAATTTTAGCCAATCTAGGGGACCTCCTTTGTTCCATGTTGGTTGTACCAACTTTGGCGGATCTAAGCACTCTTCTTTGGTTTTTAGAAGCACTGGAGATAGAAACCTTATCATACGCAATCTCACAAACACTTTGGGGGCAAGTTTTTTCCTCAAGTCCAAGCTTGGTTACCGTGCAAACCCTTTTCTTCCTGGCATGAACCTCATCTTGTGCCATACTAGTAATACCAATTTTAGCCAATCTAGGGGACTTCCCTCGTTCCAAGTTGGTGGTACCGACTGTTGCTGATCTAAGCAATCTTTTTTGGTTTTTAACAGTGCCCGAGATGGCAACCTCATCAGAGGCAATATCAAAAACACTTTCCGGGCATGTTTTTCCCTCAAATCCAAACTTGGTTTCTGTGTTACCCTTTTTCTTCCGTGCACAATCCTCATCCTGTGCCATGCTAGTGGTACCACCTTTAGCCAATCTAGGAGACCTCATTCGGGCACTAACAGAACCCAAGACAGCCTCTTTATCCACCACGTTTTCACAAGTATCTGGTGTGCAGGTTTTCTTACCTTCAACCCTGATTTTCTTCCCGGAGTTGCTTCGTTTCAGTTTGGCGGAGGACGGAGTCGATTTGAAGTCGGATTGGTTTGAGGAGAGAGGTCGGCGGTGAGGACTCGCAATTGGCTGCTTAGGGTTTGGGATTTTGAAGCGTGGTGATCTGCGTAGAGATGTGGCGGCTGTGTCTCTAGATTTTACGCCATGCCTTTTCGCCATGAGAGGTTAGCTAGAGATTCGGTAAAAGGGCGAAAAGGGGGGAAGAGAAAAGAGCGGAAAGATCCGTTTCAACTTTCAAGTTCAAGCGACTAAATTTCCCTCTCGCGTTCAAGGGCTGAGGAGCAGAGTGGACGACTGCGATTTCCTTGGTATTTGTGTCCTCTCAAATCCAACGATTGTAATTTAGATGATGCGATGCGGATCTGGTTCCATGCGATGCCGTATTATATTATTCTTTCCTGCGTATTTGGCTTAAATTATACATTAACGTTTTGAAATATTATGGCTTTTCCTCTTTGTTTTCTTAAGTCTAAATACCATTCAGACGCCTAAAGATGAGATGATGAGATGATGAGAATCCATACACACCAACCAATCTCAATTTCTGCAACCCACGTACAATTATTTGACATGATGTCACCACATTAGTTATACTTCAACACAACAATACAACATGATCAATACATTACAGACCATGAATCCTATAAATGATGATAATTTTACACCATCATTACATTAGTCAGAAAACAAAACATGCGCACACAAGTACCACAACAAAATTACTATAATCAAAGGACCATATTTTGTTAATGAGTTGTTACTCTATACAAAATGTAAAGAAATCTTTACAAGCATACTTGATTGCACCAACATTATAAGCTACTATCGAAGCAATAATACCTCCCCTCCAGAAAACAAAAAAGAAAAATAGTACTTGATATGAATAAACTAACAAGGCCAGTGTTAGAATCAAGGATGCACGAAATATCCAAGTGCCATACCAACAAGTGCCATATATATGACAAACAGAAAGGGAAAACCAATTTGGGTCCTGCCTCCTGTCTTCTTTTGTAGCGATACCTTGAGTAATATAAAGTTATAAACGTATCATTATAATTTAGAGAAATAAAAAATGAATTATAAAATCAAAGACAATTATTGGTGAAATTAATTTCCAATAGTAACTGACAAGAATTATATAAATTCGTGCACAGGAAATTTAAAAAAAGAACAAAAAAATGTTCAATATGCTTTTAATTTGTTCATCTAATCAATTCTCAAACTACTGAGAATTCTTAAAAATAAAACATAACGATCTTCAGTTGAAATTGCTTTATGTTCAAATGCAAAAAAGGAGTAGAACACAAGCGCTCTCATTGAAACCCACAATATGCTAGTCTCCTAGAAACATTAAAACATGCAGCTATTAAGCTGAAATTTAGTATTGCATATCTCCTCATGTGCCACATGAATACCAATCTAGTAAGGACTGCAATGAACAAACAATACCATGCAGGGACTAAACTGAACAGAGTACAGGTATATTAACAATTGAACAAAAGTACAGAACTCAAGTACCAAATGTCCCACTTTCCCTCCCAAATTATTTGTACGTTCTCAATTTTGTAAACTAAAAACATAACATTGTTGTGACCATAGAAGTTAGAAATACTGACCATTTCCTTTTGTAAATTGTTCCGTTCTTGTACAGTTGATGTGCCCACCTCTCTCAACCGAGCAATCATTTTCTCAGCCTACAATAGAAAATATCATGAGAAAACAAAAAAATCCCCCAAGGGAAATGCCAAAAAGACTACAGTGAGGTGAAAAAAAATGACAGAAAACTTCTAGCATGATAGAAATAAAGTTCTGCCTTAAATTTACAAGCCCATAAGATAACATTGGTCGTTCCATTATCGTATCATACACCATGTCAAAAACCAAAACATGTATGCACAAATATAAACCAGAAAGCTATAATAGCTCGGAATTTTGTTATATGTTTTTTTTTTACCAAACTGGTCAATTAAGTACCCCCCATGAACCTGCTAGTGTGATATACTTAGTTTGTTGTGCAAGAATTGAACTGACCTCATGTAATTTTGATTCCAGAACATTGACCTTCGATTTCAAATTCTCAACATCCCCGCTAACCTAAAAGTTAGGACATCAAAAGTCAATAGAAAAAAGAGAAAAAACAATTACCCAAAATCAAAATATTCTCTTCCAACTATAAGAAAGGCATACATGAGAAAATTGTAAATTCTCAGGGTTAACAAAACCAATTTGTGAATCCTTCACCGCTAGCTGAGCAGAATCCCTCACCAAAGCACGAGATTCCTTTGTGAAAGCATGAGAATCTGTTGGAAATACGGGAGTATCCTTTGCAAAAATAGGCGACTCCTTTGTGAAACCAGGAGATTCCTTCAAGGCTGAAGGAGATTCTACTCTGAACATGGTTTTATTTTCCTTTGTTGAAGATGCTTCCTCATATCTAGGTCTTGGGCTGACTGGGTGGAGTGACTCATCACCATAAAGCCCATGATGGAGTGGGTGCTCAGGAGAGTTTGGGGGGCTGATAAGAATCACCCGCAGTTTCCTTTCTTCTATGTATCTCCCACTTTCTTTGGAGAACTGTAAGTCATGTGGCAAGCACAGTTCAGAAAAGCATAGGAAATAAAGCGCCATGTAAAACTTTTTCTAATAAAAAGTGTTATAAGAAGATTTAGGATGTTTTTCAAGTGTCTGACAATGTTTATTTTAATGAAAATTGCCACTAACTCACGATATTCTGCACTTGGCATTGAGAACAAGCATTTCTGGTCGCCATAAGTTACATGTAAATAAGCAGGGCCCTTAAAAAATAGTTAATTATGAAATTGCTGAATGGCACATAACTCTATCACGTTTACTCCAGGAAATGTTTTTCTATCTAATTCAATAGGTGCCTACGGAACAAAATGAGCTCTAGAATGAAAAGGTATGACAACAATTATTTATCACGATCCACCTGATAAATCATTAGTGCCAGATCAGGTATTATTGCAAAAATATATAGGAAGTTTTCTTATTCATTGCCAATATGAGAACTGGGGGTAATTTTCAAACAACAAAATATATTTGTTGTTATATTCAATAACCAAATCAATAGATAACAAATCAAGAGACCATAAAATGTATCAACAGTTGCAAACAATGCTTACAAAGTCAGGTATAATTTCTTCTTCAGTGGTACCAAATGGTACAACAGTGACCTGGACCAGAAATTTATCCTTCAATTGCATATCAGGTGGAGCTGTCTTCTGACCTTGCATTGTAACTGCAGAAAAAAAAAATCAAGAAGACACAAAACAACATAATCTAAGATATATGAAGATAGGAAATGTTATTAAGAACCCTACATGCATGAAATCTTCCAAGTTATATGATGTTAAAATCAAGCATAGTAAGCCGCTAACCTACAAAATCAGATGAAGACATTGGTAGAACAACACCTATGTTTGGTCTAACACAATATCGTTTTGGAGATGTTGTTTTAACCTGTTGCAACACACAATAATTAATGTCATTCAAAAAGAAAAAAAGAAAAGAAATAAAAGATGTGTATACTGTATAACACAGGTAGGGATAGAGCATGTACCAGTAATGTTATAGAAGAGATGTTGAACATAAATTCATCAGTAACAAAATTTCAAGTGTTATTATATGTGGTGCTACCTGATTCCGTACGCCTATACCAGTAAAGTGGCATTACTGGTACTGAATTTTACTAGCACAAGTTCTGACCTCAATTTAATGTGGTCGTCCAACTTGTGTATGTGTTGAATGTGTGTGTTTGTATTAGGGTCTGAGGTGCCTCGAATTTCAAATTATATATATATATATATCTCACACACACACCACATATATATATGAACATATATAGAGAGACCTTGAAAGCAACACAGTCACTTGATTTATTCACAAGATGGATTGAGCAGGTGCTTTGCTTCTTCAACTCAACTGTACAAAATTAAAAAAAAAAAAAAAGAAGAAGGTGAAGATCAATTGGTTAGTGTACTGAAGAAAGATTCAAGTCCTGACAAAAGTAGCAAAACAACTTAAACAAGTCACCCAATATAAATTTGTTTATCTCTGTAGAGACTAGAGTGACTCAACATTACAGCGCTCAAATTAATATACTATATCGGACGTAACTAAATATGATCTGAGTAATCATAAATCATAATCTTACAGTACTAAAATAGAATCTTTTCATTTCAATTTAATTTTCCTCCCGTTTGAGTTAATTAAGAGTTCGCGTATGTTATTCGAACTGAGCAATAATCTAAAAATCAAAATATCGCTAGAGTCAATCCAGTAAACTCAACTCCGAAATCTATAGTTTGAAATTCAAAAGAGAGATGAAGAATTTAAATCAGTGTACTGTGAACTACTCAAACCGATCAGAAAATGTGCAAAACGCCGATTAATTGACATTATGGAAGGGTATCGATATAGTAAAACCGAATCGAATATAAGAGATCTAGTAGCAATGGCGCGTTATTCATGAACAGAAGGGGATGAAGTGAAACCATTGCAACTTACATGGAAACCTGAGCTCACGCGGCTCTATTTCCACCAGATCTTGCCCCATTCTCCTATAGTGGTTTGGAATTGAATCTTCTTTTGAGTGTTGATTCGAAGAATATTCAAGATTTGATAGTGTCGAAGAGAAGTTGTTGAGGGATTAGAACTCCTGATTAGTAAGTGGAGTTGCAACAACTCTGAGCTAAATCGTAAAAGAGAAGGAGAGGAAGAAAGAGGTGGGAGGGTATAAGGCGTAAGAATCCCGAAAGAAATGGAGAGGGAGAATAACGACTACCGAAGGGGTTGCATCGAAAAAAGCAATGGAATGGAAGAGGGTGAAAGAAGGCTAGTGTTTTACCAAACGAGCTGACACGAGCGAGCACGGAAACAAATTGTTCGGATCAAGAGTTGCACGGATGGGATGAATTAAACGGGACGGATTGGAACGGCTTGAATTTAGGAATTAGGATAATGATCCAAATTCGCCATTGATTCGTGGGTTGGAGAGACGGATCGGGACAGGACGGGTCACGAGTTTAATGTTTTTTAAATTTAAAAATTTCAAATAATTCAAAAAATTTCAAAAAATTCAAAAAATGCAAATATTGCAAATTAATATCAAGCTTATATTTTACATATGAACTAATTTTTAAATTAAAATTCGAAAATAAAAAAATCAAAAAAATATTCGAAGTGTTTGCAAAGAAAAAATTAACTTTTTTTGTATAACTTGATTTTTTTTTCTTAAATTATTTTCTTTGAAAAGTTACAAAAGAAAAAAAATAAATAAAAAAACCTTAGAAAGAAAAATAAATAAATAAAAGGACCTTAGAAAAGAAAATCAACACTTAGAAAAAATAGTATTTGTTAAAAAATATAAGTTATCCTCTTCCTTTATTTCGTGCTTGGGACCGGCTAAGTTAATATGTAAAAAATACATTCTAACATTTAAGAAAATTAATTAATGGGAATGGAATCTAACCTCCTAATTTCGCGAGAATGACGGGGAGATGTCGAATATTTTGCGTAATTGCGGAACAAAAATAAACTGATTTATTTATTTTCTTTCTTTTCTAAGGTTATTTTATTTATTTATTTTCTTTTCTAAGGTTCTTTTTATTTATTTATTTATTTCCTTTGTTACTTTTCAAAGAAAATAATTTACTTACAAATAATTTAAGGAAAAAAATCAAGTTATACAAAAAAGGTTAAAAAAAATTTGCAATTTTTCGGTTTTTTCTTTGCAACATTTCAAATATATTTGACACATTACCAAGGGCGGGTTTCATAGGGTTTGGGTCGTTCTTTGAAATTTCACCTGTGGTAACTCGTCCCTTCCTAACCCGTCTCCAACCCACCCCAGCCTGTTCCTGTGACCCGTAACTCGCACGTAACCCGTCTCCAACCCGCCCCAATCTGCCCCAACCCGCTCCAACCCTCCACAACCCGCCCCAACCCGTCCCAACCCGCCCAACCCGTCCAACCCGTGAGCCCACCTAACGGAAAAAAATTGCAACAACACAACGCCTTCAAATTTGTAAATTTTCAAACGGCTCTCTTCACTCCCCCATTTTTACCCCTATAAATATATCCATAAACAAACAATGTAACCACACAAAAATAACAAATAATCTCTCCCATATTCTCAATCTCTCAATACTCTCAAACTCTCATATTCTCAATCTCTAAAATATTTTTATTTACATTTAATTTCAATTCCATTACTCCAAAAAAATTCGAAAAAATAGTTAATTAATTTTAGAGTTTTCGTTTAAGTTTATTTTCGTTCTGCAATTACGCAAAATATTCAGCATCTCCCAGTCATTCTCGCAAAATTTGAAGGTTAGATTCTAATCTCATTAATTAATTTTCTTTTATGTTAGAATGTATTTTTTACATATTAACATAGCCGGTCCCAAATTCGAAATAAAGGAGGAGAATAACTTATATTTTTTAACAAATACTATTTTTTTCTAAGTGTTTATTTTCTTTTCTAAGGTTCTTTTATTTATTTCTTTTCTAAGGTTCTTATATTTATTTATTTTCTTTTGTTACTTTTCAAAGAAAACAATTTACTTACAAATAATTTAAGGAAAAAAAATCAAGTTATACAAAAAAAAAGTTAATTTTTTTTTTTTGCAATTTTTCAGTTTTTTCTTTGCAAACACTTCGAATATTTTTGTGATTTTTTATTTTTGAATTTTTTTTGGAGTAATGTAATTGAAATTAAATGGAAATAAAAATATTTTAGAGATTGAGAATATGAGAGTTTGAGAGTATTGAGAATATGGGAGAGCTTGTTTGTTGTTTTTGTGTGGTTACCTTGTTTGTTTATGGATATATTTATAGGGGTAAAAATGAGGGAGGGAGAGAGCCGTTGGAAAATTTTCAAATTTGAAGGCATTGTGCCATTGCAAATTTTTTTCCGTTAGGTGGGCCCACAGGGCGGGTTGGGAGTGTCTCGAATAATTACTGAGTTGAATACAAGTTAGCTATCAAACTAGAAATTGAGATGACGATTTGAGTCAACTCGGCTCGAATAATTACTAAATTGAGTGCGAGTTGAATTAGTTCACTCGAACTAGACTCGATGAACAATCTAATATAAAGCATATTTTAGTGAGATAATTCTTGTCACATTGTTATGATAAACATGACATGATGCAACAAAGAGATGAGGTTGATGACAATATAATACCAAACCACAACCTATTGATTCAATTTAGACCAACATGATAAAAGTACAATAATTACGCAATGGAACAAATAAACAAACACCACTTGTTAATGGTAAACTTGGGCTTTAAACTTGCACTAAATTAAGCTACACTAGTACACATTGTAGAGGTAGGTATTTTCAAAGAGGAAAAGAAAGAGAATTGGGATAGCGTTGCTTACACGCGCAGCAAATGCAGTTGCATCAACTGAAATCAGCGAACACCGCCCCACAGTCTCACACCAACTCCAAGATTTATAAGATGCAACCACTATACCATGGAACTAGATCGGTTGCTACGCGGGATGATGTAGCGCAACATATGGATCGTCTGATTTTCACTGATTGCATCAAGATTCGTGCCAAAGTATAAAGATCCTCCTAATTTTCATCGCTAACGGTCGATCGCGAAATTGACGGTCGATACGGACCGTCCATCTGCTGTAGTGCGCTACTGCGCTACAACAGATTCGGGTCCCAACCACCATACCTATCTCCACCTTCCCTCTTTTATCTTTGATTCTCTGCGGCGGATTCTAACTTAGAATGAATTTATTCTCCCTACAAAAAGTGATCAGATTTTAAAATTCTGATCTATGTTGCATCATATCAGTAAAATTTGATAAAATGTCCAATAAAATTTAAGCCTTCAAATAATTAGATGATACTCATCCCATACATAATAAAAAGGTTAAGCATCAAATTTTGTATGGATACCTCATCATCTATTCAATCAATATTTATTTGATTTATTTCTCTCTCCTTATTTATACTGATCTGAATATCTGATTGATCATGTGTTATGCATTGTTCTTCTTATTAAATACGAGTATTTGCAATTTAAATATGAGTGCTCTAAATATACTAAATGCCTAAATTAAATATTAAATGATCTACCTTTTTATCCGTTCTATGAAAAACCGTGTAGTTAATTCTATTTTTTCAATGTTTTGTAAAGAAAGTTAATATATAGATATGCATCACCATATCGACTTTATCATTCATGTTAATGACTTTATTATTTTATTTTGTAATATTTTTTTAAATCAACAATGAAACATTTTTCATGCTAGTGGCATTTTAAGCTGTACCACATATAAGCTAAATAGTAAGCACTATAAAAAAAAAATAATGTCAATAATCTGAATTACGAGTCATCTAACCAATAAAATAAAGCCGATATCAACATCAGTATATTTCTAATAATTTTCAATTGAAAGAATTTGTTTGTCCAAACGTGAAAACAATTTTTCGTGATATTTTCGCGCATGTTATACTGTTGACATTTTTCGTTATTTTCTATACACACAACAAATTTTCATTAGGTTGGAAGAAATTTTACGACAAATCTAAGCATTTCCATTTTTTAATTTTATAAAACATGATTTATTTTGATTTAAAGGTAGGGGTGTCAATGGCTCAGTCGGATTTGTGTTGAGTCAAATTATTTAATTATTTTTGTTAATTCGGATTTGATCCAACTCGATCCGAACGGATTAAAATTTTCTTGACCTAACCTGACTCGGTCAGTGTGTAACATGATTAAAAAAAATTAATAATTATATTTTTATTTATTTATGCAACTTAATTTAATTACTGTATAATTAATATTAGTTAATACCAATTAGAGGAAAGAAAGTATTAATTAAATGATATAGTTTTTAGATTGAACTCAAAAATCACAATTAGACGGGTCGACTAGATTAGACATGAGACGAGTCTAAATTTTTTAAATTCATGCACGATCTATTTTTTCAGGAGTCATGTCACATGGAGACACAGAACGAGATCGTCTGACAGGCGGTACCGATAATTAGATTAGACATTTTCAGTGTACAAATGTTGATGGAGAACATGTCTATGTAGGACCAAATTAAATGAGCAAATTTTATTTTATCCTTTTTTTAAAAATTGAAGTAGATTTTTTTTTTTGTGTGACATTCCTTAACAAATCCACTAATACGCAACTCAAGCTAAGCTACAACATAGATTGAAGGCATATCATGTAATCATTAAAAAAAATAAAAGACAAAGGCAAAAACGGCATATTAATTAAGACTTATAGGGAGTGTTTGGATCACCAAAAATAGCACTAACCATGAATAAGTGTTGCTATCCACACAAAAATGTGATCCAAACATGATTTAGTAAGTTGTGAGTAGTGTTGGTTAGTGCTATTTTGCTAATCCAACAAAATGGTAGGATTAGCAAATTAGCACATGTCATGGTTAGCAAAATTATTATTTTATTACATTGTAATCATCATCTTGATGTTATTATTATTTAATATTATTATCATTATTATTATTTTAATTGTCATTATTTTATTATTATTATTATTATTGTCATTATTATTTTAATATTATAATTGTCATTATTATTATTTTATTATTATTATTTTATTATTATTATAATTGCCATTATTACTATTATTTTATTATTATTATTTTAATTGTCATTATTTTATTATTATTATTATTGTCATTATTATTTTATTAGTATTATTATAATTGTCATTATTATTATTATTTTATTATTATTGGTCATATTATTATTATTTTATTATTATTATTTTAATTTTCATTATTTTATTAATATTATTATTGTCATTATTATTTTATTAGTATTATTATAATTGTCTTTATTATTATGTTTATTATTATTGTAATTATCATTATTTTATTATTATTATAATTGTCATTAATATTATTTTTTATTATTTTGATTGTGATTATTTTATTACTATTATAATTGTCATTATTATTTTATTATTATTATTATAATTGTAATTATCATTATTTTTATTATTATTGTAATTATCATTATTTTATTATTATAATTTTCATTAATATTATTTTATTATTATTTTAATTGTCATTATTTTATTATTATTATTGTCATTATTATTATTATAATTGTCATTATTAATATTCTTATTATTGTTATTGTAATTATCATTATTTTACTATTATAACAATTGTCATTATTATTATTTTATTAATATTATTTTAGTTGTCATTATTTTATTATTATTATTATTGTCATTATTATTTTATTAGTATTATTATAATTATTTTTATTGTCATTATTGTCATTATTATTATTTTATTACTATTATCATTTATTATTATTGTATTATTATTATATTATAAATTGATATCAATATTTTATTATTTTATTATTATTATTATTATCGTTAAAAAAACTAAAATAATTTATTATTTTACTAACTCACTATCACTACTCCAAATGTGCAATCCAAACAACATTTCACTAACCAAGATAGAACAAAATTAGCACTATTTTTGCACTAACCTAGATAGCAAAAAGTAACCACTATTTCAACCACTAATCTAGATAGCACTATTTTTGCACTAATCATGACATGATCCAAACGCACCCATAATGAATTAATATATGATGTCACGACAAAAAAACGGCATACAATTATTACAACATGCGTCGTATCGTATTAATATTTTTATATTAGAAAGGAACTTGTATATAAATTTATTAATTTCAAAATATTTCACAATATTTTAAAAAATAACTACTAAATAAATTGAGATAAAATTATAATAACAATGATGAAAATAAGATGTTATTCATATGCAGATAAAATTCAAACAAAATTGTCTACGTTCATATTGCCTACAACTTTAAATATGTATACATGCCATATCATAAAACAATTTTTTTAATACTACAATAATGCAATTGAAATCATCAAATAATAGTTACTTTTTCTTTTGACAGAAACGGTGATCTTGATAATTCTCTTGCAGCTGAGAGAAAAATGGGAACAGGAAAAGAAAAAAAGAAATATTACGATGAGAAATCGATTGAAAGGAAAAATCGCATTTTCAAGTATCCACTGTCTCTGTCCTTGGCAACATTGAACGTGCCAACTGCAACATGAAGAGCCCACCAAAGGATCAAAGGAGGCACACTATTTTGATTGATTGAATCTTTCTGTTACGATTTCTATCATCACAAGTCACTTTAAGTAGCCAAGGACTTGAGACTTGTTTGGTATACTTAATTAAAACTAGTGCAATTTAAGGAATCTAATTTACCTGTTCTCTTGTTAATGGGGTCAACGAGAGTGACAACTACTAGTGGAATTAGGTCTGTCAATGATCAGTTGTTTAAACGTTTTTCGTTTTGTTTCGTTTCATGATAAGTAAAACGATTACGATTAAATAAATTTGTTTCGTTTAAATAACGAAATAATTAATGAAAATATATTATTTCTTGATCGTTTTTTCGTAGTTTCGTTTGTGAGTGTTTATTGTTATAATTGTTTTGATTTTAGAGAAAAATACTATGCTGAGAAAATGTGATAATAGATGAGATATAGGATTGCTCAATAAAGAAATGGATGATTTGATTCTGATGTATAATTATAATTTTTTACCATCAGTTTATAATTTGCTTTAGTGTGATGAGAGATGAAATTAATGAAGAGCAAAAAGAATGAGTTTGATCATTCTGTTTTGTTCTGACCGTTTTGATCGTTTCTTTAACGAAATAATTAACGAAACAATTTTTTTTAATCGTTTCTTAAACAAAACAGTTAATGAAACTATCATTTTTCGTGATCGTTACACAAGTTAGACAGATCTACCTAGAATTATGGAGTGGAGTCTCTGTTCGTGCAATTAATCTTCTTCATTATGCCAACAGATACCAAGTTCAACATTGATGGCTGACTTGAGACCTCTGTACATGTATATAATATAAAAAATACATGTGCAGAACAGGTGATATAATACAAAAGTAGCAACACAAACAACCACTCAACCAGAAAAATCAACCAAACCAAAATGCAGCAACACAAGCAACTCTATAAAGGAAACGGGTGCAATTTTACCACTACATTATCAAAACAAAACAAAAAAAGTTCACCATAAATAAATCGGAAACGGCAGTAAATATGTCAGGAAATTTTTGACAGACACTCACCTCCCTCACAAAACAGAACACCACAAGAAACACAATATAACTAATTGCACATTTAAGGTTCCAGCCGCTTAGCTGACCTTAATTTTTGAATCTCTTTGAACTTGGCTTCTTAGCTATGTTATCCGGTTCTTTCAATATCAAGAAGAATCGGTATCAGGTGCGTATCGGGTGCGCCATGCGTCTATTATTTTAATAAGTTTTATCAGTTGGGTGCGGCTGGGTGCTTATTTTTTTGTTTGTTTTTGTTTTTTAAATCTATTTGTTTATAATATTATTTATTTTTTATTTTAAATTTATTATATATAGCCGCACTCGTATTCAAGACTTTTTGAAATTGAAGTATTGCCGCATCCGTATCGTATCCGATACGATACTCGCACCCGCACCAGTGCAACACAACTTCTTAGTCAATTACTCAATTGTCTGATGACTTCCCTCTTGTTGTCATGGATGTGAAGATCCTTAAAATAAGCATATCTATAATTTCCTTCAACGACATTAGCAGAAATAGAAAGAAATTTTCAACGACTACAATGCGACAATGTTTATTTGGTCTGAAAAATTAAAGGCAAGTACTACGAACTGATTCAAACACCAAAGAAAATGAGAAAAAAATTTCTATCCTCAGCTAGAACAAAACAAAGGTAATTGAAAGGCTTACACTCTGATAGGAATGGAATCGCGAGGGCAGAAATGTGATTGACAATTTTCTTTTTTTGCTTATCTCGTGATCGGAAGAATGAAGAGAATTCACTTTTGAGAAATTGCTTTTTTCCTTATAATCATGGCTTATTTATATTAATTATCTAGGATTTTTCGAAAAAAGAGAAGTGGCGGCTAGGGTTTTGTTCATATAGAAAGGATATAATGATATTTAAATAAAAAATAAAAGTGACAAGGAAAAATTGGTATATATGTTCTTGAAGCAACAATGAGTCTAATGAGTAAGGAAGCGACTAACTGTCCCTCTTTACACGTTCTTCATATACGACAAATGTAGTAGTCGTTATATACTGAATGTAAGTCTTTATACTTAAATGTAGTAGTTTTTATACTATTAGACTGGATTCATTATAATAAATATTGAGTGTCAAGTTTTCATTTCTCAAGACATGAAGTATTTATTTGTAATTTCCTTGTTAATTATATACTGTAATGAATACTGTATCATGAAAGTCTTTATAATTAACATTCGAAGTCTTTATACTTTTGGCAGTCTTCATTTCTCAGGAAATGTACACATAATACTTTATTTGGCAGTCTTCATTTTAACATAAAAGTCTTTATATTAAATGTTACAAGTCTTTATACTGTATTACGTAACTGTTTGTCGCGTAGCGGGAGACGCGAGAGGGGGACAGGAAGGTGGGGGGGTGATATATTAACCCATTGAGTAATTAAAATCAATTTTTTAACTAAAGACTGTTTTATAATTTCTAGAAATTCATTTCTTTTTTTTTGTTTAAAAAATATTTTGAAGAGGTACAATAGCCACCAAATTCTGTTGTTAAATTAAAAGGTGTTATTTCAAGATAGGTTAATACATACGACTTACAGTAGATCAGTTTGCTTTGAAATAACATTTTCGAAGCAGTGTTTTGGATTCTATGCACCAAATTATACCCAAGTTAGACATAGATGCCTCCCAATATGTGTTCTTCTAATTTATGCAGCTTTCCTTTCCTACATTAGAGATAAAATTAAACTAAATGCGAAGAGGTTGATCAAACTTTTGACATTTTCATTGGGCTTAGGAAGGATACATGAAGTTTACTTGATGCAGCTATCTAACACCATGAAGTATCCACCTCACTGTTGCAAGTTCATATAAAAGTAGTATTAACCAAGAGACATTTCCATTTTTAAATCACTCTTCAGGTGGGAAATAGAAGGAAGAGAGGATGCTGAAAGCCATCAACGGTCAATGGAGGTAAGGATGGCACATACAATTACTTAATGAAACAAATTGAAGCAGAAAGCTAAAACAGAATGCGTTTTCAATGTTCTTTTTTCTAAACCTCACGGAGTTCCTTTAAGACACAATCAAGAATCAGAACCTCGGCTGGCAACATGCAAGTCATCCAGTAATTGCTGGGGTAATAATCTGCTGTCATTTTCTGACAAAATCAGAGACTAGAAATGACGATAGCTCCAGTGAAAGAATTAGACAGCAAGAGAATGTGATTGAAGACAGAAGAGAAGAGGAGATGCATGCTAACAGTTTAGCTTGTCCATGCCTCTCAATGCAAAGTTGATGCCATAGCTATCCATGGAAGCAGGTCCAGTAAGGAGTGCAGAGAGGAGAAGGATACGCAGAGGATACGGGTCCCATCTCCATCTCCGTCGAGGCCGAGAAGGATGGTAAAACGCAAACCCAAACCCATACCCAAATTCAAACCCCAGACAAGCCCAATTCGAGCCCAGTTTATAAACCCCAATCACAACACAACATTCAGGTTAGACTTCAACCGTCGGACTCGATCTCTCCGACGAGCCGGCGGCGGCCATGAAGCGGACAGCGGATGGTGAGGTGGATCGACTTTCCGACCTTCCTGAGCACTTGATGCTCCACATCCTTTCATTTCTCCCCACCAAATTCGCCGCTCGGACCTCCCTCCTCTCCCGCCGCCTCCGTCGCCTCTGGGAGGCTTCTCCCGTACTAGATCTCGACCTTGGCTCTTTCCGAGACTTCTCAGATTTTGTCGATGTAGCGAACCGCACCATCCTCCACCGTGACCCTCTCTCTCCTCTCCACCGCCTCCGTATCGGCCTCCCCGAGTGCAGTAGGCATTTTCTCCATTTTGGTAAGACTCTTCACACAACTTCGTACATTTCTTCCTTGCTTCTCAAGGCCAGCTCTCTCGGCCTCCGCCATCTCACTGTCCACCTAGGCCGCGACATGCTTGAATCCCTTACGCCACTAATATTCTCTCTCTCTCTCTCTTCCCTTGAATTCCTTTCACTTGACAGAATTCCACTGATTGCTAATAGATCTATCCCTCTCCCTTCATTTCCAATCACTCAAATACATCTCAGAAGACTCTCCATTACCACGAGCAACTTGCACAATGATACACTCAACCACATAATTTCACATTTGGTAGCCTTGGAAGACCTACACCTAAACTATATATACCCTGTCGGTAGTGTTGACCTGAAATCTGAGACGGTCAAGAGGTTGAAGCTGGTTCTGAATTGCCAAGATTTGAAAATTTCCACTCCTTCCTTGGAGTTCTTTGAAGTTGGCTGCTTTTTACTCAAATTTAAGTACTTCCACTGGGAGATGCCGATGCCCCTGTTAAAGAAGTTTATCCTTCACGCTAAATATATCTCGGCGGAAAATGTTCCTGCTATATGTGAAATGCTACATGCTATTGCCCATGTGGAGGTGCTCCACCTTCACATCCATGAGCATTTGGTAATTAAACTTCCAATCATACATTAATTTCTTTCTCTTTTTTTCTAATCTTATATATTACTGTGTGGAAGATTGACTTTCTGAGTTGCCATTATTAATTGAACTACAAATTAAATGTTCTCTGCATGAAAGTAATTATTGTACTGCCAAAATTTACTAGTTGCTGTGATGTAAAAAGTTGTGTAACTTTGATTAAGAGAGCTGGGAAACTCTTAGAATCTACGTGGCTGAGGTATAAATTTTTAATTCCTACATACAGTCAGTTAAGGTAAGCTGGTAAGGTATATTGCACTACCCCCCCTCATCCAATCTACTTAGCCTTAGAGTTGTACACCAATTTGGAACATAGTTCGTAAACTTTGATATAAAAAATCGAAATGAAAAAAAGCTTTCTTACACATTGTGTTGCTTATTGTACTTGCCAATGGCGAAAAAATGTTGCATGAAATATGGGTACTATTAATTTTAAATAAATGTAGTTATATCCTATAATTGTGAACAAACAGCTCACACTGAATGTCAATTGGAGCTAGAGTTGATGATTGCATTTTATGTTTTAAAAGATAGCTGTCTTTATCTTTTACCGATTTGGATGGGAAAATTCAGGTTTGTTATTGCAAAGAACTGCTTTTGGCAAATATAGCTATTTGTCATACTGTTTTCAAATGCAATGTTACATCCAACATTGTTTGCAATTATCAGAGTACACATTTGGAGTTTTCTTTTTCTATTTTCTTTTCTTTTGTTTGATCTGCATCGTACTCATGGTCATTTGATTATATAAGAAAATATCTATGACATCTACTTTGACTGGAAATATTTACTATTCTTTCATGAAAATTTTGTAGCGTGTAAAGTATCCCTTCCATGCATTATTGGTGGCCGGTGTAGAGCTTCCAACATATTTTACTCTGAAACGCTTGAATCTTGAAGTCTGTTTTCATGAGTACAACATTGAAAACTTGGTGACTTTACTTGAACATTCCCCTGCTCTTGAATCTCTGAAATTGGTCCACAAGGTAAGCAAAAGAATCACATTACTGAAGAAGTTTGTTTTTCTAGACAACTTGGATTCTTTATGTGGGGTAACTTAAGTTGCTACCCCATAACATGTAAGATATGAATAGTGTCACTACCTTTTTATCTTGATAATCTGTACAATTTTCTAACAAAAATTTAAATATAAATTTAAATTTAAACTCTGACATTGTAGACATGATCTATAAGGTACAAACATCATGCCTATATATGATGTTGAGATGTGGTGTGTTTTTTTCTTTTTGTAAGTGATTTAATATTCTAATAGTCTAATTTAATGGTCCTTAATGCATCACTAAAACAATATTTAAATTGCATGGAATTGGTTTTGGTAACCTCTCTATTTTTTTCTCATCAAGTAATTTAAAATTTTCACTATGTTTGATTTCATAACTCCTGAGGCACCAAATAACATTCAAGCTTATATCATTTTCACTAGCTTATAATTTTAGTGATTTAATTATCCTTGATGAAGTCACTGTCCAAGATTATATCATTTTTCATTTTCAAGTTTATGTCTAGAAATATATCAATTAACTTTTCATTTTCATGCTTATTTCAATTCATCGGAAAAATATTTCAAAATTGTGATTTGTGAATATAAATAATTGTCAATTTTGTCACTTGATTCTTCCCTAAAATGAAAATATTTTGCTTTTTATATTTCATGGTAGCATCTATACTTGTTTTGGCACAGTAAAAAAAAGCAAAAAGCTATGATCATGCTTAGAGGTTGGGTTGTGTCATGTTCGGGTTGCTCAGCTTTCAATAATGTCTGGTTCTCGTGTCATCTGGTGCCAGGTCAGTCGGGTTTGAATCAGTTAGACTTAGACTTCTAGAAAATTCAAATCGGGTAGGGGTCGAGATGTGTTTTGAGCTAAATGAGATTTTGTTGCCTCTTGAGAGTATATCGAACAGGTAGGATCGGGTAAGTTGGATCAGTTTGGTTTCGACAAAATGTACGGGTTGGTTTGGCCTTGGATCGTTCAGCTTGCAGTCATGTTGATCCTGGGTCAGGTTGGGTTGGGATGGGTTGGGTTTGGTTCAGTCAGTTTTACTTTACAGAATTATCCGATTGGGTCAAGTTCGGGTCGGGGTGGGTCGGGTAGGTTTCTTGGGTCGGCTTGGATTTTGCCACCTCTAATCATATTCTAACCTTGAACTGGATCATATCAGATTTGCAGTAGTCTTTTATATTGTTTTGATTTACTTATTTAACTCATTCTTACTTGGAATAAATCCTCAATTAATGTAATAATTTTTTGTTTAACTTGAGTGTTGTTTCAGCCTACAGTAGGTCATTTGAAAGATAAAAATATGGAATTATGGAGATGTAAGCTACCCCGAATTGCTGAAGGTAATTATGGACATGCTTATTTGAAGGATCTTCAAATAGATGAGAAGAGGAAGGAGCTCATCGAGCAGCTGACTAGGAAAGATCTCAAAGAAGCAGAAAGTATAAGCTAGCAGCTCTCTGCACTGTAAACCTTTTGTTTAAATTTCAGTTCTATGCACTGTTTTGTGGAGGGACATTTTGTGCAACTAGAAATAGATGGTGTTTACTGGTTTGCACGTTTTAGCTGGGTTTGGTGTCTGATATTATATTGGTCTGTGCATATACCAATATATTTTGTTATCATTTTGCAAGCAGCTTTTCGGCCATGCATTGAATTACTGAAAGTCTGAAAGTAAGGTACACACGTGTTAATTTTCTTGTTGCATGTGTTGCTGCATTTTGTGAATCATGGTTGTCGAATTTCCATCGTTTTTTTGGTTGAAATGGAGTTGAATGGATGGCGTGGATTCCTAATTTGGTTGAAATATATCATGAATTGTCTTTGTAGCTAAGTGCTTACTGAATTATTTGCACTTAATAAGATTTTTATGAATTATCAGTGTGAAGAAAATCTTCTGGTATTTTTCTTTGAGCATAGATTTTTAAAAAAATGTATCACAGTGAAAACAGCATGCATACCCCTATATATTTTTTAGCCAAACCTGCTGCCTGTGATTTTCTTTTCACCCAGGGCTCGGTCACTAGTTCTGTTGTGCCACGGATCCGAGATGAATAGAAAAGAAAAAAAAAATGCTCTCACCAAATCCCCATGTCGCCAATTTTGCCCAAAATAACTTCAACAGCGGTTCTAATACATGACGGATTCCAAACTTATACCCGAGATTCATTCTTAATCTTTTTGGTATTTTACTTTTACAGCCTTACAGGCCTAAGAGCAAGGCACGACACAACAGCTCAGTGAAACATTAAGAACAAATATTCATGTATATTTGATTGCACCACATCCCAATCACACCAAAAGAAATGGAGGTAACACAAACAGTGACAGGACCATAAAAAGGTATCATCCCAACTTGTGTCGCAGCAAGGCTGCTTCTGAGAAAAAACATGCAAGTCTATTAATTTGTAGTTGCAAATGTACACGTCCATCTTAAAGTAATAACAAAAATTGGAACAATCAAATTAACTACTATGAACTATTGTGCAATACAGAGCTTATGATTCATGAGCATCTTTGAACTGTGCTTCCTGAGGATCTGTTTCAAGAACTCCTCTTTCTTCTCCTTGATGTGAAGGTCTTTGAAATAAGCATGTCTATAGTTACCCTCTGCATTTCGAGGTAGCTTTGATCTCCATAATTTCTTCTTCTTATACTTACTGGCATGAAAGGGGGGCTAAAGCAAAGATACAAAGTTAAATTAGAATAACTGCATTGTAACCTCCTGATGAGTAAGATAACCAAAAGTAAAAAAATAATAGAGTAACTTAGAAGTTGAAGATCGGTTGTGTGTGTAAGCATAGACCAAGATAATATATATCTAATTTTCAGGTTTTATTTCTCCCTAAATCTCCATTATGGGAGATAATGTCCATACCTCTAGGTCGAAAGATGATGTGACCACATCATCGCTAATTACTTTGCATCAAATTCTAAAAACAAAAACAAGAGATTAATAACCTTGTGGATCAATTTTAGCGATTGAAGTGTAGGGCAATGTTGAACTAAAGTCACCAAGTCTTCAATGTTGTACTCGTGAAAACAGATTTGAAGGTTAATGTGCTTCATGCTAAAAAGAGTTGGTGGTTTGACACCAGGCACTAGTAATGCATGGAAGGGATGACATTCGTCCTGTAATATTCAAATGCATAAATAAAAGCAAAAAAGATCCGTCATATCTGATCTTTTTTTTTTTATCAATGCAATACAATAAGATGATCATGATGCCACTCAATACGAAGAAAAAACAACATGAACTTCAGTGAGAAAGTTGGTCAAGTTGTACCATTAAATTATCAGTATGTACATGTATAACAAACAGCCCTATTGACCGAAAACAGTTTTTAAGACAAAAAACATGTAATTTTGATTAAACATGAAAATTCAGAAAATAATATTTCCTACAGAAGAGGATACTTGAGAAAACAAATAAACGCATGCTTCTATGCGAATTAAAAATAGATAGATTACCCGACTCTCAGTGATATCAAGATGGAGCTCCTCCACATAGGCAATAGTATTCAGAATGTTACATATAAGTTCAACATTTTTCTCAGAGACATCATTCAGTTCAAAGGCAGCCTTCCTCAATTTCGGCATTTCCCATTGCCACTGATATTCAGAAAGCAACCAAGGTTCAAATTCAAAGATCTCCAAAGATGGCATGGAAATAATCAAATTACAGGTACTGTAAAACTGGCGTGTAACCAGCTTGAATTTCCTGACAGTGGTTGATCTCAGGTCAATATTTTGACAGGCTGATTTTACATGTAGGTATTCCAAGGCATTCAGTTGAGGAATTAGGTGGCTGAGTAAGTTGGAGCAGTAGCGTTGCGAGTGGATGCAGAGTCTTTTGAGGTGATTTAAAGAGACCGAAACCTGAGGGAAACAGATATGTCCCGCAATGGGTAAGCAGTCAAGCGTAAGGGATTCCAGGCAGCGGGAGGAGAATATAAGAGGCAAAAGAGGCAAGAATTGATTGTAACCGAGTTCGAAAGTGAGGTGGCGGAGGTCGAGAGAGGAGGCCTTGATGAGCAGGGAAGAAATGTAGGGAATTGTCAAAAGATTTCTATCAAAAGCCTGACACCAGGTGAGGCAGAGGTTGAGGCAGAGGAGAGGAGAGGGAGGATTACGGTGAAGGATGGTACGATTAGCCAAATCCATAAAATCCGAACAGGTGAGGTTTCGAAAATAGAAGAGGTCGAGATTGAGGATTGGTGAGGTTTCCCACAAGTGACGGAAGCGGCGGGAGAGAAGGGAGGTGCGAGCGGCCAATTTGGTAGGAAGGAGAGAATGTGGATCAGCACGTGCTCAGGAAGGTTGGAAAGGCGGTCTATATCTCTTGTCAGCGTTGCAGGCTCCATGGCTGCTGCTGCTGCCGCCATTGTTGTCACCGCCGCCACCGCAGGAAAAGCGGCCTTATGTGAATGAGGGTTTATCTGGAGCCAAGTTTAAATTGCTCAAAACCTCTCTTTATTTTCCTTTTATTTTCTTAGAAAAGCAGATGAATGTCTCTGCCAAATAAGAAACATACGTTCTTGTCATTCCGTGTATTTTACTATTTATCCACATTTACCCTTTTTATGCTTCGCATTAATCGCTTGTTTGTTCTCAGTTAGGAAAATTTGCTTAATTTGCGTAGTGACTTGCATGTGATAGATATGGACATATGGGATTTATGATGCACATAAGGGAGACAAAAAAAACAAGATCAATTTGAACAAAGTTCATGAGCAAAATCAAGTTGAACCATGAAGAAGCATATATCCATACGAGGCTCGTTCCAGCGTCTAAAATAGTATAAAGATGGGTGCGTGTCAGCGTAACGGCTTCAAGAACACGCCGACACTTTAATTTGGATCGTTTATTTTTTTCTATCGCCTTGATCTGATTCGTTTATTGTTTGGTTCGATAACATGTGGTAATTTTTCTTACGGTTTTCGTGTAGAAGTTTGATTTGCGAAATTTTTTTTGCATCACACTCGCCATATGGATATATCGTATTGTTTTATTTATATTAATTGTGTATCTTTATTATTATATTTAATGCACTATAAATTATGCTCTTGTTTTTAATTGTATGAATATCAAAATCACTCATTAAATGTATGGATATCAAGATGTATATATTTTCTTACTATATACGTATAAAATATTTTATATTATATATACATATATAGATACACCATATACTATAAATAATATTGATCGTATATTTTCATACTATCTACATATAATATATTTCATAATGTATGTATTTTTTATCACATTAAATTTAATATTGTAAAACATTTATATATCATATTATGTATTTTCACATCATATATTACAAATTATATTATGTGTATATTTTTCATATCACGTGTATATAGTTCATATAACTCACATGTATATAACTCATATAAATCATGTAATTATTTTCACATCATATGTATACAACTCATATATTTTTTATTAGGGGTGTAAATGGGTCGGGTTGGTCAGTATTTCGTATAATTTTTCAACTCGTTAGATGTCATTCAGGTTGTAGTGTTTTCAACCCGTAACCAACCAACTAATAATAAAAATCATCGAATTCATATTTTATTTAGGCGGTCGAGTTTTGCGGGTTTCACAAACTTCAATATTTCATACAATTTTTTAATGACACAAAAGTAAAAGTAACAATTGAAAATAATTTAAATAACACATTGGCGTCAGTTCGTACTAAAAATTAAAATTAAGAAGTTTGACAAAAAAAAATATACATGTAAGTTTGTGACGAAAATTGAATAAAAAACTTTATTACTAGCAGTATAATTGTCTAATTAAATATAAAAGATTGGGTCAGTTTCACCCACGTTTTATTCTACAATCTGTATCCACGTATTAGATGTCAGATTCGACAAAACAAAAATCGTAACCGGCCATTAAAAATCAAAATCCGTATTTTTTCGGATTGGATTAGTCAGGTCGGTCAGGTTAATCGGGTTGGACTTACAATCCTATTTTTCATAAAATAATTCATAAATTTTTATGTATATAAAATAATATAAAAATAATTTATAAAATTTTATGCATATATTATCAGTTCTAATTAGATTGAGCGAAGCTCAAATTTGAGGTCTACTATTTATATTTGAAGGGAATAGGGTTGTTGCAACGGGTCAGGTCGGGTACCCGAGGGTCCAACCCGGCGGATCCACGGGTCCACGGGTTGGGTGGGGCGGTTTAGCACGAGTCAGGTAGAGTAAGGGGCAACCCGACCCGTGGTAAACCCGCACGGATTGGACGGGCAAGGGTTTGGGCGGATCAGGTCACTAGTCGGGGCAGGGCTGGTTCCTGCTAGATTTTTTTAATTTTGAATTGAAAAAATTGGGGAAAAATGGGTTTTCATGGGTATTCCGCGGATTTGGCACGGATAACACATGTTTGGCACGGGTTTGCACAAATTTGGCATGGGTTGGCACAAATTTGGCACAAGTTGGCACAAATTTGGCACGGGTTGGCACGAGTTTGTCATGGGTTGGCACGGGTTTGGTACGAGTCGGCAGGTTCACACGAATTTGACACGGGTTGCCACAGGTTAGAACAGGTTTGGCACGAGTCGGGCGGGTTCCCGACGGGTTTGCCATGGGATGTGTTTCCGAGAAAATGGGGCTCCCCGCCCCGCCGTAGATCCACGGATTTTTTTTTCACGGGTCGGGATGGGTTTGCACCTCGAATCGGGTCGGTCACATGTCGAACCACGGACGGGTCAACCAATCCGAATTTTTTTAGAACTCTAGAAGAGATCAAATGCCTATGATTTTGGTGCCTCATCGGTGCCCATGAAACTAAATTTTAATAAATATTTTATATCATTAAATATTAAAAATTATTGATTGAATATTTCATATAGATATCATATTGTACGTGTAAAAAATATTGCATCATTTCAATTTTATTTCAAAAGTTATCAAGAACTAACAAAATCAACGGTCCAAATTAGACGATTTAATCATCTCTCTTGATGGCTATTGAAATGAAGTTGAAACTTTATCATTTTTTATATACATGTTTGTAAGATAATTTAAAATATATCTAATTTTTTACATTTTCAAATATAAGTTCGAAAAAAATAGACACGACGGACGCACATTGAATCCCTCCTCATTTATATATATGCGCTGGATTAGGAAATGCGATGGGTCGGATTTATTTTCAGCCTAGATCGGAGCTCCTTTCCGGAAGCATTGTTGTTCCTCCCCTCCTGGCCCAACCTGACCTTGGATCATTTTTTTTTTCAATTTTCACCACATTCCATATACAAACTGATTACATTACATCATTAAATATAATATACAATATGTTGTATATATTAATTAAAATAAGACCACAAAAGCAATGACATGAAGTCTACAGTCTACTGCATCCGGGCGGGGGACTCGGCATCATTCATGTTCGGTTTTCTCACTGCAACACAAAAAACTTTAATTAGTGTCGTCTAATTATTACCGGATCATAGTAACAAACGGTAATAAAAGTATTAACTTCGAATTTTTTTAATAAAAACTGATGATAAAAGATTCTTTTATCACCGGTTGTTAAGTAAAAATCGGTGATTAATCTTTATCATCAATTTTTTTTTAACAATCAGTGATATCAATTTGAATTTAGAATCCGCACTGCGCTAGCTCATTTTTTTCTATCTTTCCCTCCTCTCTATCTCTCATATCTTCCTAATATCTCATTCATCAACTTCATATTCACCATTGTTGTTCTTGTTCTTCTTCGTAACTATCTCCTTCGTTATTTTTATTCTCTCAATATCAGATAGAAACAACGCCGACTCTTCTCTTCTCTCTATTCTTGTTCTATTTTACTTATTTATTTTTGTTTTATTTTTTGTTGTCTTTTATTTTTTTTTTTATATTCTTGTTCTATTTCTTTTTTTATTTATATATTTTTATTTTTTCTGTTTTCATACTTTACTTTTTTTCTATTTGCCTTCTATTTTTTATTTTTTTATTTATTACTTCTAATCTTATGTTTCTTATTTTTAAATTAAATTTTGAAACTTAAGTTAGATTATTTACGTGAAAGCAAAGACTATTTCCGTGGAAGAATTTTTTTTCCGTCTATAATTTGTTCTGTGATAAATGCACGAAAAAAAAATATTATTTTCGTAAAAGTGATTTTGCCACACAAAAAAACATATCTAACTATAAAATATTGAAAATTCTACTAGTGATAAAATAACGAAGAAGAGGTGGAAGAAAGAGGAGAAAGGAAAGAGGGTAGAGGGGGAGGGAGAGGCGGCAGAGGCACGACCTACCCCACCTAGAGTTTCATGTTTTCTAATCAGATTTTTTTCCTGAAGAATGAAAATAAGGAAATTGAATATTTTCTCATTTGTTATGCACAAACCTTTTTTAACCTCTTATGAGCCTCCACGCGTCAATTCAAATATATATATTTTTTTACTTGGTTAGGATTTATTATTATTTTTTGGAAAAAATGGAAAAGTTCACCGATTTCATTGAAATCATAGATGAATACAGAAGTTCTAATCTTTGACATACAAAGTTTTTAAGCTAAAAACTTTGATGGAAAGAAAAATACTGTCATACATGTACGGTTTGGATTCATTATTAAAGGCAAAATTCTTTTGAAATTATTAAAATAATTTTGGATGTATAAAACCTTGGATGCATGATACAATATACCCTACATATTGTTGATAAATATTCAGAAACCATTCAGCTCCACATTCAATTTCTTCATAAAAAATATGTTCCTTTCACACAATCGAGTGCAACAAATACGATGCATTCAAACTTTTGGAAGATACGCTTTTGCCTTGATATGTTGTTAAAAAAATACACTTGTCTTTCAAAAAATACACGCTATAGCCTATAGTAAGCACATTCAATTAATGCATCGCTCCTGTGTGCTCCAAATACAATGCATACATGAATACCAATCTTTTAAAAGATACACTAATAATGTATATATTATTTTATATTACACTTGTCCTTAAAAGATACGCTGTAGCACACGTTTAATATATGTATATATATAGCTCCTGTTCCTGTATTTTTAATCCATCCAACTGTGCCAAAATATTTGTCTTCTCTCTTGGTGGTCGTACGGTGAGTGCTAAAAAGGTTTTGCCTAATCTTCAAAATTTCCTATTAGATTGTATAGAAATTATTTTTGTTTGATATATTTATACAAATAAAATATATATACATCGACTTGTGAATTTTGCTGAGAATCACAGAAGACTGATATGCGTTGTTAGAACTAAAATTGTTCTAAATATTGTTTTCTTTAAAGAAAATAAGATTTCAATTTGGTACTTTAATTATCTCTAGTGATATAGATCAACTGTAAGCTCGCATTTCTTATTAGTCAAATTATATTTAACAATTTGAAGAATTGATCCTTATTTTTTCTGTTTAACGAAAATTACATTTGTCTCATCATGCCTTACCAATCTCAATGCAAATATAGGATAATCATTCTTGAAGTATCTTAATTGCAAAATATTATAAATTTGTGAACCCATTAAATTAGTATATTACAAGTTTAATTTCGAGTTTATTTATTTTGACAGTATTAGTCGATCGCGCAATTGATGCTTGCGGACCTAGTCGCCTTTTAAGTTATTAATGTAAATGTTTTTTTGGTGATTTTATTTTCATTCGTTCAATAATATAGTCCTTTTTAATGTTTTGTATATTTATATTAGAATAAATTGAAAATTTTGTTCCTCTTGTTTCCTTTAGGTTTGTTTTAAAGTAACAACTGAATTTAATGATATCTTCATGAGGAGCGAAGGGAAAAAAAAGCTTGTGACAACGAACTCAACATGGATGTTCTAGGAAAAGAAAACAAGCTAAAAAAATTAGGTAAATTGATGAAATAACTAGTTACTATTATTATTTTATCGTTAAAATTATTTTTGTTGCAAGATATTATCAATAGACACATGCATATTAATGTATATTGTTGACATCACAATTCTATGAAATGGTATCATCACTATATTATAACTGCTTGGTTCTACTCAGAATTTAGGTACAACAAATGGGATCAATGTTCCCCATTTTTTTAACTTTCATGTGTAAACATATAATATTTTTAGTGTTAAAATTTACATTTTTGTCAAGAAAATTAATATTTCAACTCCACCAAAAATAAAATTATTCTATTGTTGATTTCCAAAATTACAATTTAACAAATTTTAATATGATATTATATTGATATTATCATTAATATGGTGTTTGATCCCTGTGTAAAGTTTTTCTTACTCTGCTATTGGTCATTCAATTCAAAGACAGCCTTCCTCAACTTGGGCATCTCCTATTGCCACTGGTATATATTCAGAAGACAACCAAGGATTAAATTCAAAAATCTCCAAAGAAGGCATGGAAATCCTCAAATTGCAGGAAGAACACAGGTGTGTAACCAGATTTGATCTCCTGACAATGATAGATCTCATGATGTCAATATTTTGACAGGTTGATTTTACATGTAGGTCTTCCAAGGCATGGAGTTGGGGAATTAAATTGGAGCAGCAGACTTGTATGCAGAGTCTTTTGAGGTGATTTAAAGAGACCGCAACAAGAGGAGAACAAATATGTCACACAAAGGTAAGCAGTCAAGTGTAGCCAAGATCAAAAGTGAGGTGGCGGAGGTCGAGAGAGCAGGTTTTGATAAGCAGGGAAGAAATTAATGTGGGGAATTGTCATAAGAGTTCTATCAAATGGCTTACATCTGGTGAGGTAGATTGTTGGAAAATAAAAGATTAGAATGATATTTGAAGGATTTAGAAGGTTATCTGAATTATTTAAAGAGGACAAATAAGTTTTAGAGAAAAATCATCATTGGTAGAGTTAAGAAAACTGAAGCCCATAAAAAGAAGTTTCTACAGTTACTTTTAGATACTGTACATATATAGTCTATAGGGTCTAAATCGTATAACGGTCAAAAAATATTGTCGTTAGACAGTAGATATATATATATATACCTCCTTGTACATTTAAAAACAAGAATAATAAAATTCTTCTATCATTCATCTTCAGATTTAAGCAAATTTCTAAATTCAACATAGTATCAGAGCAGTTCTGATCAAAGGAGAGCTTCCGCAAAAATTCTCAAACCAGCAAAATCACTTAAAATACTGTCAAAATGACAGGAGAATGCCAGAGACAACCTCAGAAATCCATTCTTCAATTAGTAACCAACAAACCACAATAGTTAAGCATTATGCTGATTTCAATTATTCACAAAAGCTGACCAACATGCACTTAAATGGATTAAATTATATTCCATGGGCTAAGGCGGGTAAATTCACTCTCAAAGCAAAGGGTCTACTTGGGTACATCAATGACAACCAACAAAAACCCTCATAAGGCACAAAGGCCCAAGAGGAGTGGGATATGGTGGATAGTCAAGCTATGACACTAATCACCAACTCCCTTGAGCCGAAAATGTATACCACTTTCAGCCATTACGAAACAACAATTGAGTTGTGGAAGGTAATTGAAAAGCAATACAACAACAAAAGAAGCCACTCCCAAATTTATCATCTAAAAAATGAGATAACCAAAATCACACAAGACTCAAGAGATATACCCGAGTTAATCGGGCATGTCATAGCCAAATACAAAGAACTCAAGCTATATAGATCACCAACAACTGACCTGAGAGTACTTCAAGAAAGAGAAGAGACAGATAGAATATACATGTTCTTAGCTGCCCTCGATTCAAGCTATGAGGCAACTAGGGCTCAAATTCTTAACTCCACAGAGAAGTTGACATTCAAAGATGTCATAACCCGCATCAGAGAAGAGGCAACGAGACGAGCAACAATGGGGCTGTCGATTCATAGCTCGAGGCCCGAAGGCCAGGTCTTCTCAATTCAACCTCCCAATTTTAACAGGGAAGAGGAAAAGGGGGAGAGTAACAAGTGCTCGTATTGCAAACGAGATGGACATACTCAAGATCGATGCTGGGTCTTCATCTCCACCTTGGACCCAAACGAGGGGATCAAACTCATTTCAAAAAAACCCTAGATGGAAGAGAAAGGGTAAAAGCGGCGTGTACAATTGGAAAGGACGAAGAGGAGAAACGAGGAGAAAGCAGCGCGAGTCAGATTGGTGCGGATCGACTTGATCGACTCGAGTCGTTGATTGCTGCGCAAACTTCGCAGATCGTTGCACTCATGAGTAAAAAAACAGGCCAAACAGGCCCAGATTTTGTTACTTCTCACTCAAATTCATCTCTAGATCCAACTATTAGTTCCTCTCCAGGCCCAATTGTAGTATATAAATTTAGAGAAGATACTAGGTATGGGATAATAAACCAAAAATATTATACCACTGGTAGTACAGTTAGAAATGCACCATTAGATTGTACTAAATGGATCCTTGATTCAGGAGCCACCGACCACATGACGGGAAATAAAAGTTTGCTAAAAAAATATCGATTAATCAATTATGAACAATATTTTACGATTGCTAAAATGAAAAAGTAAAAATTAAAGGACGGGGCATGATTAGCATTTTTCCCAAAAACTTCCTTCAAGATGTTTTTTATGTTGAAAATTGCTTTGTAAATTAATTACCTATTAGCGAACTCTCTAAAGAATTAAACTGCGAAATTATTTTTAAGGAGAAAACTGTTATTTTTCAGGACCTATTCACCAAGGAGATGATTGGTGAAGGCTATTTAGAAAACAACCTATATTTTTTGAATAGCAACAATACTATTTCCAATGCTAAGAAAAACGAAGATTTAAGTAAACTTTGGTACAAACGGGTGGGACATCCTTCCGACAAGATTCTTAAATCTATGTTTGATTTCACTAATATTGATTATAGCACATGTGAAGTTTGTAAGCTTGCTAAGCATACAAAGCTTCTTTTTTGTAATTCTAAAACTATAATGAAACTTTTGAGCTAGTTTACTTCGATGTGTGGGGACCCGCTCCCATAAATTCATATAATGGTTTTAGATATTATGTTATTTTTATTGATGATTTTTCAAGAACAACTTGGATGTACTTAATGAAAATGAAAGATGAAATTTCTTTGCATTTCCAAACTTTTGTGAATTTCGTAGAAACACAATTTGATAAGAAAATTAAAACTTTTAGAACGGATATTGGAACTGAGTTTATAAATAAAAAAATTTCACACTTCGTGAAACAAAAATAGATTATTAATCAAACCACTTGTATTTATACACCTAAACAAAATGGTATTTCCGAGAGGAAAAATCGTTACATAATGGAAATGACAAGAACTCTTTTATTTCAAAGCAATGTTCCAAAGAATCTTTGGTCGGAAGCCATTCTCACCGCAATATATTTAATTAATAGATTACCTAATGCCACCTTAGATCCTAAAAGTCCTTATGAATTACTTTACAATAAAAAACTTGATATTACTTATTTTAAAGTTTTTGGTTGTACGTGCTTTGTTTATAAAAATGGAATGGATAAATTAGACTTTACTTCGATAAAAACAATATTTGTAGGTTATTCTCTAGAAAAGAAATGATAAATGCTTTGATCCTCAAACAAAAAAACCTTTAAATCTCAAGAGATGTAATATTTCTTGAGAATGAGCCTTTTTACAAGAAGGATGAAAATAAAAATATTGATCCCATATTACCAACCAAATTTGTCATACCTTGCTATACTAACTTGGAAATAAGAGAAACTCTTCTTGGAAATGATATTGAAACATGTAGCACAGAACTTGAAAAAACAGGATAATTATCACAACAAACATGACAATTACAAGTTGAAGTTGGACCATCGCAGATGGTATCAAAACAGTCCCAATCACAAATAGGACAATCATGTACACAAACTGAACAATCAGATAAGGAGGCTGAGGAAATACCATTGAGAAGAACAAGTCGACAATCACAACCTTCTATAAGACTAAAGGATATATATTCGGTACAATACATCATACAAGATTATGTTTCTTATAGCAATATTTCTCATAAATACTATGCGTTCTTGAACTCATTAGCAAAAATTGAAGAACCAACCAACTATGAAGTGGCCAAATAAGATCCAAAATGGTGTAAGGCAATGGAAGAAGAACTTAATGTCTTAGAACAAATTAAACTTGGGAACTGCGTGTTTTACCCAAATACAAAAAATCAGTTGGATGTAAATGATTTTACAAAATCAAGTATAATATTGATGGTACTATTAAACGGTACAAAACTAGATTGGTGGCTAAGGATTATACTCAAACTTATGGTATTGACTACTATGAAACCTTTGCACCCATCGCCAAAACGAGTATCGTAAGAGTACTTTTGTCCATTGCAACCAACAAAAATTGGATACTACATCAAATGAATGTAAAAAATGCATTTCTTCAAGAAACACTTGAAGAAGAGGTTTACATGACTTACCCCCCCTCCCCCGTCATAAAAGAGAAGGTACTCCTAACCTTGTTTATAGGTTGAGAAAATCAATTTATGGACTAAAACAATATCCAAGAGCATGGTGTGGCAAACTTAGCTATTTTTTCCTATCTTGTAATTTTAAAATGAGCTCGGCCGATACATCTCTATTCACTAAACACAATGCCAATGGTACCACTGTGATTCCGGTGTATGTAGATGACCTTATCATAACCGAGAATAATCAAAATGAAATTGAAAATATTTAAAAAGAGTTAAAACAAAAATTTGAAATTAAAAATTTAGGCAAATTAAAATATTTTCTTGGAATAGAAATTGCTCACTCTTCAAAGAAGTTATTTTATGTCAAAGAAAATATACTCTTGATTTATTTAAAGAAACTGGAAAGTTAGATTGCAAACCAGCCATTACCCCATTTGAGACAAATGTGAAATTAAATACCGAAGACGGTGAACCTTTGAGTGATATAAGCTAATTCGAAAGACTTGTGAGAAAACTAATTTATTTGACTGTAACTAGACCAGATCTTTCATATGTAGTAAGCCAAGTAAGCAAGTTTATGCATGCACCTAGAACATCTTATTTGAATGTCATAAATAAAATTCTAAGGTACTTAAATGGTTCACCCGAAAAAGGTCTATAGATAAAAAACAATAATTCTATGATGTATGTGGCTATTCCGATGCAGACTGCATGGACTTGAAATTTTGATAGAAAATCAACAACCGGCTATTTCACGTTTGTAGGTGAAAATCTAGTCACATGGAGAAGCAAGAAGCAAAATGTTGTGGTGCGATCTAGCATTGAGGCGGAATATCGAGCCATGACATCCATCGCAAGTGAATTAGCATGGATCAAACAAGTGCTAGCTGACTTGAATATTGAAATCAAAGGAACAATGAAGATGTTTTGTGATAATCAAGCGACAAGGCATATTGCGGCAAATCCAATCTTTCATGAGCGGACCAAGCACGTTGAAGTGGATTGCCACTTTTTGAGAGAAAAAATTCAATCAAAAGAAATTGAAACACCCTTGGTCAGAAGCGAAGATCAACTAGCAGATATTTTTACAAAGGGATTGAGTAATAAGTTCTTGAAAATATTTGTTGCAAGTTAAGATTATACGATTTATACCATCCTAGCTTGAGGGGGAGTGTTGAAAAATAGAATATTAGAATGATATCTAACGGATTTATAATGATATCTGAAGTATTTAAAGAGAACAAACAAGCAACAGAGAATGATCCACAAAAAGGAGCTTCTACAGTTACTCTTAGATACTGTACAGATAGGATCTATAAGGTCCAAATCATACAACAATAAAAAAAATATTATCATTAGACAATATGTATATATATATAGGCTAGGGTGCTCCATGGAGCACCAAACTCCTAATGCTCCACATCGTATCTCCAATTTAAAAATTCCAACGACCGATCCGAACCGTTGAACATGATCTACATATTGAAATCTACTTAGAAATTGAATTTTACATTTTTTTTTGCTTAAATCTAAAGATGAATGAATAAATAATTTTATTATTCTTGTTTTTAAATGTACAAGGAGGTACATACATACATACATACATATATATATATATATATAGAGAGAGAGAGAGAGAGAGAGAGAAAAAGGCTAGGGTGCTCCATGGAGCACCAAACCCCTAATGCTCCACATCTGTTATATCCAATTTGAAAATTTCAACGACCGATCCGAACCGTTGAACATGATCTACATATTGGAATCTACTTAGAGATTGAATTTTATATTTTTTTGAAATTTTTTGCTATTTTTTAAAGAGGTAGAAAAGTTGCTAATCAAACGGTTTCTAGACCAACAAAAGTTGCAATTTTCCTACCTCTCTAAAAAATAGCAAAACAATTCAAAAAAAATGTAAAATTCAATTTCCAAGTAGATTTCAATATGTAGACCATGTTCAACGGTTCGGATCGGTCATTAGAATTTTTAAATTAGAGATACGATCAGGCCCGGTCCTGATAGATCTGAGGCCCGGGGTGAGAAAAAATCCTGCTGAAATAATTTGAATTGTGAAGAATAGAAATGAAGGCAACAATATAACACAAGTTACTCATCATTGAACAGAATAAAACAGCAATAAATACAACAATAAAATGCAACAAATCCATAATAGAATCATGCAAAAATTTTAACAATAACCTACTTAAGTTCCACAAAAACCAACATATTACTTCTAATTGTGTTCACAATACAAAAAGGCATAAAAATCTCCTAATGGCTACTGGTACAGCGGTACAATGACAAAAATAGAAAAGATGCAACATAGAAGCCTCAACATCAGCATACCAGCAACAAAACCTACATTAACAACTAAATAGGTGTGACAAATCTGAATAATATCCCAATGATTAACTACTTTCTAATTCAGATTTGAAATCAAATATCCAACCTTGTAACATATCCCAAATTCCCAATACAAAAATAGCTAATTTGTAAAGATGCACCATAGAAGCATCAACATCAGCCTACCAACAATATAACCTGCATATCCTAATCCAGCATTATTTTGCAGCAAAGTTTAACAGCATTATTTTGCAGCAATGTTCAACAGCATTATTTTGCAGCAATGTTCCAATGCAAATAACAGAAAAAAACATCAGAAATACAGAAAAACATCAAAAATACAGAAAAACCATACCAGCAATGTTCAACAGCATTATTTTGTAGCAATGTTCCAATGTTCAACTCATGCTACCTGCTGATTCTTGAAAATCAATTTTGAATTGTACCTGCACAAAAATGCATTTAAATGACATCTATCTGAAATGACTCCTTGCATTTTTAGAAGCAAAATCATCAATTATATATTCCACATCAATAGTTTTCAACTTATTTTTTTCAATACTCAATATTGCTAATCCATTCAACCATCTTGAGTCATAGTGGTGCGTAAATAAGATTTTATCAATTTCAGTTTTGAAAAACTCTTTTCAGCTGATGCCACGGTAATAGGTACGGTTAGTAAAACTCTATACGCAACAAAAATATTTGGAAACATATTCAACTTTTTTACAAACTCCATAATTTTAATGGAGCTCCATGCATATCCGTCTTGATACGCGTCATTTGGAAGCATTACTTGCAATATTTGAAATTCCGTAAATAAAAGTTGGGCATCGATATCACAGTTATCATCATGTGTCAAAGCATTTTCAAGTTTCAAACAACATTTTTTTATTCCTTCATCATCTAATGAAATTAATCGTGATGCATCAAACATGAAACCAAATATGGATTCGAAAAGTTCAATTTGTTCAAATCTGATTCTCAATTGAGAAATTGCCATGTCAACTAAAATAAGAAAATAATCTGTTCTAAAGTTTTCTTCAGCACATTATAGCTCTCTATCTGTATTAGAAATTTCATCAAAATGTCCCTTTCTTATAGCCCTACGTTTAACTTGAAATATTGGTTCAATTTCCATTTCATGAGCAATCTCTTTAGCCTCAATCATAGCAGAACTGAAATTATTTTCTCGATACATTTCAAAAAAAGAAACCAACCCTTTCAAACTTGTAATAGCTACATCAAGATGCATATCTTTAGATTGTAAGTTTTTGCTCACCAAATTTATTTTGAATAATATTTCATGCCAAATAACCAAACTCAATATAAATTCAAAGTTTGATAATTCAGCAGCAACTAATTTTTCAGCATCCCAACTTATTTTTGGATCATCGGAAACTTGAGCTAATTTTATCAAAGCCATCTTTATTTTGGGAGCTTGATTTTTTATTGCTTTTACACTTTCTATACGGCTTTCCCATCTTGTTACACACAAAGACTTCAATGTTAAATCATCCACATATTGTAGTAGAATATGTTATCGTTTTGTTGAATTAGCAAACACAGTATACAAAGCTTGACAAGCTCCAAAAAAAGATTTTGCTTTCAAACAAGAATTTTCCATATCACAAAGTACTAAATTAAGAGAATGACAACCGCATGGCATATAAAAAGCTCTAGGATTTAGGTCAAGCAATCTTTTTTGGACACATTGATGTTTTCCTCTCATATTAGAATCATTATCATACCCTTGTCCCCTTACGTTATATCTAAATCAAGAGAACTAAGAGCAGCTTGTAATTCTTCAAAAAGACCCAATCCTGACGTGCTCTCTACATTTAAAAACTCTAAAAAGTATTCTTCTACTTTTATTGGACAGCTCACAACGTCAACACATCTAATTACCAAAGTCATTTGTTCGGTGTGACTAGAATCAGGAGTAGAATCAAGAATAAAAGAAAAATATTTAGCTTCTTTTATTTTATTTATTATCGCATTCCTAACACTTGATGCCAACATGGATATTAATTCATTTTGTATTTTATGACTAAGATAATGATAATGAATTTCTTTATCTTGAATGAGTCGAAAATGATGTTTTAGTGTTTGATCAAACTCCGCAATAGATTCTAAAAAGCCTAAGAAATTTCCATTAGAACACTCATTCATTTTTTCATTTGTTCCACGAAATGCCAAAT
The DNA here is from genome assembly GCA_964058865.1 of Eleocharis quinqueflora. Classification (NCBI taxonomy): domain Eukaryota; kingdom Viridiplantae; phylum Streptophyta; class Magnoliopsida; order Poales; family Cyperaceae; genus Eleocharis; species Eleocharis quinqueflora. The sequence goes on from CAXKVX010000516.1 coordinate 146,678, forward strand.
TATTCATCGCAAGACGCTTAACAACATAAATTATTCTAATCATAACTTGTTTCCAATGTTCTGTATCTGTCTTGATTTGTTCTTGTAGTTCTTTATCAATAGTTTGATTTGTTCCTAATCTAATTTTTAGTTCAATCCAAGCTTTCAAATTAGTAAAATGTTCACTACTATCTTCATGTAGTTTAATTTTTTCACTTAGATGTTTCCAATCATCAACACCTGTGGTTGCTATTTGACCTTTAGAACGAACATGTCTTACAACTTTACAACAAAACAAAATACTTTATTTAAAATCTTTAGAGTAAACCAACCATTTTCTATCAATAATTTCTCCATTTCTTAACTTCTGCTGAAAATAATATGTGGAGAACCCCCTATTGTAACAATCCTTAGAAAAATTAATATTAGAATCTCTAATAGGACCATTCATAATAAGTAAATCTCTCAGTTTTGAATCTAACCCATCCCATACTCTAGGATCATATATATTTATAGATGACGAAGTTTCTAAACACTCATACGCATGATTAATTTCTTCATTATTGCTAGTTTCATTTTCAAACAGATTTACTAGTTCTTCACTTATCTCATTCTCATTTTCAAGCACATTTGTTGTTTCTTGATTTAACTCATCTCCATTTACTTCAGATTCGTGTCTAATTTCTTCGTGCACCACACTCTCAACTTGGTTTTCCAAAGACTCATTTTGTGGTTTAATCTTTTTCAAAAGTTTTTGAATAGATTCTTTTTGAGCTTTTATTTTTTTTTCTTCTTCCTTTCTTTTTTTGTTTCTTTTTTCACTACCAGATGCATATTTTTTAGAAAACATTATTTTAAATAAAATACAGAATTATGAAAATAGAACCACAGAAGTATACAACCTGATTGCAATGTGCAAGAAGCGGTACAATCTGATAATGAACTGAATCCCTCCAGTCTCCAGGCCTCCAATTATCGTTTTTGGTATTCTGGTGTAGTGAGTGAATCCATCCAAGCCAGCAAGCCTATATATCAAAAAAAAAAAAGAATAGATGAAATAGTTAGATTTGGTATTCTGGTATTCTGGTATAATGAATAACGAAAGAAAATATAGTCTCTGGTATTCTGGTATTCAGATACAGATACTCAGATATTGAGATAGATTGGTCTGATTTATAAATTATAAACTTAACAGAATGTCAGACCGATTCTGGTATTTTGGTCACTGGTCAGAACTCAGAATGTCAGATATCCAAAGAAAAAAACTGATTTATAAATTATAAACTTAACAGAAAAATACAGCAAAACTGATTTATAAAATCACTTAACAAAAAATAACTGATTTACAAACTTTAACAAAAAAACTTAACATTATCAGAATTCAGAAAATGAGAAAAACCTAGCCACCTAGTTTCCTCTTCTGCTGAATCGGTCGACTCAGTCAAACAATCACTGGCACTGCTATCTGGATGTCTGCTCGACCGCTGGTGTGCTGAATCGATCGGCTCAGTCACGGCTGTCTGCTGCTGCTTGAACAGGCCCCAGGCCTGCTGCTGAGTGCTGATGAGTGATGAACAACGGAACAGCCGAACAGGAAGTGAGAGGCGTTGTGTCGGTGTGTTGCTGGCCTGCTGTTGGACTGGATGTCTGGATTTGGCGAGAGGCCGAGAGCCGAGAGGATCAGAGATGAGAGAACTAAGAGGCGAATTTAGCGAGACTAGAGATTTCAGATTTGGCGAGGGATTTGGCGAGACTAGCGAGAGTCGAGAGTATTTTCGCTGTCCGCTGTGGAGAAATTAGGGTTCGACTGGGATTGGGAGAGAGATGGGATTAGGGATTTAGAGGTTAGTTCGTATTTATTTGGTGGGCGGTGAAATAGGGATGTTGGGCTGGACCGCTGTAGCTGGTGATATTGGGAGTAAAATAAAAAATATGGGCCCTCTGAGATGTTTGGGCCTGGGGCAGTCGCCCTGGTAGCCCTGGCTAAGGGCCGGGCTTGGATACGATGTGGAGCATTAGGAGTTTGGTGCTCCATGGAGCACCAAACCGCTCGTGCTCCACATCCATTATTTCTAATTAAAAATTCCAACAACTGATCTGAACCGTTGAACATGATTTACATATTAAAATCTACTTGGAGATTAAATTTTATATTTTTTTGAAATTGTTTGCTATTTTTTTAAAGAGGTAGAAAAGTTGCTAATTAAACGATTTCTAAACCAACAAAAGTTGTGATTTTCATACCTATCTCAAAAATAGCAAAAAAAATTCAAAAAAATATAAAATTCAATCTCTAAGTAGTTTTAAATATGTAGATCATGTTCACCGGTTCGGATCAGTCGTTGGAATTTTTAAATTGGAGATACGATGTGGAGAATTAGGAGTTTGATGCTCCATGTAGCACCCTAGCCTATCTCTCTCTCTCTATATATATATATGTGTGTGTGTGTGTATGTATGTATGTACCTCCTTGTACATTTAAAACAAGAATAATAAAATTATTCATTCATTCATCTTCAGATTTAAGCAAATTTCTAAATTGAGGCAGAGGAGATGAGTGGGAGTATTACAGTGGCGGAGAGTATGATTAGCCAAGTTCAGAAAACCCGAACATGTGAGGTGTTGAAAAGCAAGGAGGTCGAGATCAAAGACTGAAGAGGTTTTCGAGAGATGATGGTAGCGGCGGAGAGAAGTGAGGTGCCAGCAGGGAGTTTGGTAGGGAGTAAGGAGAGAATGTGGATCAGCACGTCCTCGAAAAGGTCAGAAAACTGGCCTAAATCTCTAGCCAGCAGTGCAGGTTTCATGACTACTGCTGTTGTCGTCGTCATTGTCGTCATCAATGTCACTCCAGGAAAATGTGGTATTTATGTTAATGGGGGTTTATCCGGATTCAATTTTTTTTAGAAAGAAGATGAATGTCTCTGCCAAATAAGAAACATACATTCTTTTCATTCCGTGTATATTTTCCCTATTTATGCTTGCATTAATCGGTTGTTCTTTGTTAAGAAAAAATGCTTTATTGTATCAAGCAACTCCAGAGACTGTAAAATATTTATGCGCGTTTGCTTAATTTGCATTTTTCTTAAAAGCTGCATATAGCGCTTTATCTTTTTTTTTTTTTTGAAGAAAATATATACTACTTTATCAAAAAGGCGTACAAGTGATCAGCATGCACGTATGGTATTTATGATATGCAGAAAGTCTTTATGACCAAAAATAGAAAATAAAGTTGCACAAAATTCGTAAGCAAAATCAATTTGAACCATGAAGACGCATTTATTCGCATGAGGCTCCTTGCGGGATGTTTATATATGTCAGCAGGAAAATGATCTTCTACAATTCTTCATTTACGTTGGTTATATTAAAATCGCATTATTGCAAAAAAGAGATGTGACAACGGTTAAAAGACACATTTGCCAACAATTATTGAATCGTACAGTCTAAGAAATTGCTAAATCATATAATGAACCGTGGTCAAAAGTGTCGTCGCAGAGAAAATAAGAATTTAATATTCGGCTAAGGCAACAATTATTTACTAATAACTGTTGCTTTAAGTGAGGATAAGGCAACGGGTATAAGTAAAAATAGTTTTCTTAGGTCCCTAGTTTTTTAAAAATATTTTACAAATGACTAGCTGTAGTTTTTTTCTAGTCAATATATCATTTATAAAATTATCACAAATAAAATAAATAACACAATAAAATATAGATAGCACAATAAAATATTAACATATTATAAATATGTCACAAATTATAATTTGATCACAATGAAGAAAAATGAACTCTAAGAATTTATTGCTAGCTAGTTCAAAAAGCTAATGTTGCTCGAGAAGAAAAATGAACCCTAGGAGCTCATCTTTCTCCTTTTCTTTCTTTATTTTATGAAAAAAAAACAAGCATGTAATTACGAAAAAAGTCAGAGGCAGTCTCAAGGTCATTTGTTGCATTTCGTCTTCGTTCTTAGATCTGTCATCACTTGTTCGTTCTCAGATCTATCGTCACTTCAAACATTATTTTTGTGTTTGTCAGTTTTTTCGTCCTTTTTACAATTTTTCGTCAAAGAGAAGAACGATAAAAGAAAGAAAAAATGAAGAAGAAAAATGCAGTTAAAATAGAACGATAAACATATTCAAAAAAGAATAAAACAAAAGAGAAATAGAGTGGAGAACGAGAGCGAAGATAGAATGTTGGAAATTAGAAAATTTTCTCTTGAAAATATTAGATTGTTTATTTTTATTGATGTTGAGACATAATAATAATAGCCTCAGAAGATATCTTCATCATAGGCTAGTTATGGTAACAAAACATAATAGGAATCAAGCAACGGCTAATACCATTCTCTGTATACAAATGTAAATTAGGCAACAATGTATTGTAAGGAAACAGCCAAACGGCTAATAGGGTGAGCTCACCTATAAATACTCATGTATAAACCTTGTAAAGATTATTGAGAAATAATAAAAGAAAGTTTAATCCATTGTCCATTCCTCTTTAAAATTCATCAATTGACAACCTGCTGTTTCTATTTGGCCGCCACAAAGATTGAGCACACTCAAGATCATTCATACACAATCAGGAAATATACACCACATCAAAGAACATATCAATGACTTATTTGATAATTAAGTGCTGAAAGTAATTAAGAAACAACAAAACCATCCATAATACAATATATTGAATTAAAGTTTGTCAACAAAGAAAACCAGGCATCATCCATCTTGCTTCAACAGTTCTTCATTATTACTAGCATAAATTGAAGGACACTATGTACTACAAAGTACAGAGCCTCAGAAATATAATTAATACGCTTTCAGCTTACCTGTGACCCCTTTTATCAAGAATTTGCGTATCAAACGAAGCAATTGCATTTACTATCTTGGTATAACCAATGAGCCGAGAATTAGGAACTCTATCAGTGAAGTCCAAGAATTCTTTGAGCTTCTTGTTGAAAACACCAGTCGGATTTTCGAAGGAAACACCCGGGATGTACTCATCGAAGACGAAATATCTTCTCGGTGCAACGGTGAGCTCTGTTGCACCCAATATTCTACCGCCGGCGGTGGTCACCAGTTCCTCTACAAGAACTTTCACGCCAGGAGATAACTGGCTACTGAGTGTGAATTCTAATCCAGCAAAGGGTCCTGGCATCTGCAACAACCATCAAAAGATAGACCTAAGTACACATACATCCATAATTTGTATGATCCAAAATAGTATAAATATGGATACAAAGACAAACTGATTTCAGAGAAAAAAAGAGAGATACATTTTGATCGACTCGAAGTCTTCCTTTTGTGGGTCCTAGAAATAATCCGAGCCAATCGCGATCAACTTCATACATGTCTTCAGAAACTAGGTTCATTTCATTAAGAGAGACTCGGATCCCTATTGAAAAAACATGATTAATAAAATAGCCAAGAAAAGAAATAAGAAATGGCCCTATATATAGAATCAGTCTCTTTCTCCAACTAGTAATTGTAAAATTGAAAACCGGAAAGTTTTATTAAATTAATTCTTACAATCTGAGGTGACAATCCACTTCCCATGTAGGATAGCTAACAAGACTTCTCGCTTTGTTCTACAACTGCGATTTTCACTAGACGGGACCACAACATGAGTTACATCCTCTCTCCATTCTTCACTTACAGTTACCCAATCCAATGCTACCAGATTTCTCAGCATGTCCTAATTATATAATGAGGTCATCAGAATAAACTTCATCTCAGTAAAAAACAAATGGGTAACATTCTCTAATACAGCATAGCTTCATTAACCAACCTGGTTAACATAAAGAATATATATTGGTGTCTTTGAGTAACTTTACCTTCTCTGAGGGGCTCAAACCACAATCAAGCAATACCAACTCTTTTCGAACATTTGGCTCATCTCGTGCAGCTTCTGATGATCCAGGCGCTTCTTGCCGACGCCGCTTGCTGCCTGATGCAACTTGTGCATCCTCGTTGTAGAAGTACACACTTGGTGGTACTTGCTCCCTTGGAGGAAACTTGTAGTCTAGAACTCTCAGACTTTGGGTGAGGGCAGTTGCTGGAATTAAAGAATTAATAATATTTATCAAGACAGAGATATCTGCTTTTGATTATATATTTTATCCTTATATTTTATAACATAACAATGAATAGAAATTAATATCTTCTCTAAAAGTCAATAAAATATTAAAAGTTTGCTTGCTAAAACTTAAAAAGAATTAAAAAATGAGCAAAACTATGGTGCTTGCTTATGCACCGTGCTTGTTCATCTAGACTCTCTGATGCGCGTTGAGATTCTTGAAGATTCATGCTCATCGAATCTCGATGCACATCGGAAGGTCCAGATGTGCAAGCACCGTGCATGCGCAAACACCATAACTTCACCCTTTAAAATTGATGAATTGTTGCATTCTTAGTCAGAGTGTTTTCCTTCAAATATATATATATACGAAAAAAAATTAACCATCTAGTTGTAATTTATAATAAAGTCTTTAAAATACAAACTTGATGTCTGCACATATACACTACAAAATTTACCTTTTACAACAAATTCACTAAAAGCTTGTATAAATACAATTACATATTCAGATACTCTATCTAGCCGTGTACATGTGAAAGCAAGATTTAAAAATTATGCCCTGTGTGGCTTCTACATTTGATAGGAATGCAATTATAGAAGATGTGTATTTGTACCTATCTCTGTCAGGCGTATCTTGGTAGCAAGTCCCTTGTGCATGACACGGTCGAATTCTCGGTACAAATTATCGACAACAAATGGAATATTCCAAGCATGCCAGGAAAGCTCTGCCGCCACACGGGTAATTTTTGACAGATCCTTTTTCATATGAAGTGATCTGTGTACTTTCTTTAATTCCTGTTGGACATTTTCAGGGATGTTCTCCATAGCTACTAGCTACTGCACATGAATATGGAAATAGTTAGATAGTTCACAGAAATCTTTACTTCAAGGATAATTTTTTTTTCAGAGATACGAAAAACAAAAGGAAGCGTGACGGATCATGTTTTAATTAAAAAAAAGTAAAATGTTACAAGGTGGTGGATTCGTCGATATCAGAAAATTCCCACCTAGTTTCTGGGCTTGACAGTAAAACTTCTAAAGCTCATGCACACAAATTTGCTTCGATTCTTATGTATGAAAATGAAATTTGAAAGAAATACAGAAATGAACAACTTTGACAGCATATCAGAATAATGTTTAGGAAGTGATAGGATGACTTTGTTTAGCGAATATAAACATTGATCAATGGAGTAAGCAGTGTACTTTATGCTCGGAAACTATTCTGCTATATATACATGTAAACGTTTATCCACTGTTATGATTATCAAACAATTGTTGAAGTTAGAAATTAATATCACAAGAATATTTCAAATTAAAGCTTTACTATATCATAAATATCATCATATTTGTCGGAATTTTAATTTGGGGTGATAATATTTTTTATGTACTTCATAATAATGATTTTAAGTTTTAACTATAAGATAGTACTTTTCAATATTCTTATTATTTAGTACCTTAAAAAACTAGGGAATTATTGTAATGTTGATTTTTATTCAGGATTTCCTCATCCTATATTATATGCAAACCAAATTAAGGCGTCATATTTTTTCCAAAAAAAAACAAATTGGTCCAGGGTGAAAATATTTTACATTGTAAATTATTTAAGTATTCATCAGAAGAAATAATAAATGTAAATAATTGATGGATCGTATGGCAAGAAAAGAATGCGGTACACTAATTTGGTAAATATTATTTAAGTGATCATATTAGAGAAATTGTTATCATATCATATCTTTGAAAAAATACTATTGGGATCTATATAGAAACTAATTAAATTATGTTGGAGTTTATGACAATTAAGACAATGTGAAGAATGAAAGTGCCTATAAATATATGGAAATCCAATTTTATGAAATTAGAAGCTTTGTGAAACGATGAAGAAACAATTTCTCATCTCATCAACATATCCTTCTTCTTCTGTGTATTTTATGTTTTGTTTTTACTTTGTTTATCTCCCTTTAACTAGCTTTAACAGAAACAAGAATGATTTCGTTATTTACCCTTGAGAATTTAAGCACTCACAAAGAGAGTAGATATCATCTTATATTAACACTGTAATCACTTTTCACTCCTGTAATATATATGTGCTAAAAATCTGAGCAGTGTCAGAATTGATCTTTTAAGCATAAATAGACTTAAAAATGTCTAGAAATCGCTCTTATACTTCAGATTTCGGTGTTTTTAGGACAGAACGTCAGATTGCAGATATTGGTATAATGGGAAATTAGTAAAACAAAAAGGAATATAAATGTATATTTTTATTCAATTGTAAAGGAACAAATATTCATAAGGTAAAATAAAAAAAATACATACCTGCAATAAGAAATTAATACCTCCTACCGCAAGAAAAGAATGCGATACAGCAATTCCGCAATCGTCGAAGCTCTGAAAGAGATCAAATATATGTCAAAATCACTGTTTCTGTATGGCAATTAGTTCATAGAAGAATATTCAATATCTGTATACTGCCTCTGTACTATTGACATGTATATGGAAGAAAAAATAAATTTCTGTTTGATTATATGAAAATGAAGGAAACATGAAGAAGAATAAAAAAAGTGGTAGAAATTAAGAGAAACGTGTTTTCTTTTCTTACAAACTCTAATAGTAGATGTAAATATAGAGTGACAGTGGCCATTTTACTCTTCTTGAAAAAAGGATCAAGACTCTAAGGCATCTACAGCTATCATGCAGAACTTGATGCAAGTATTCTTGTTAACACATTTTAATTTTATCTCCCATCCCAATAATTCAAAACAATATATATTTCATAATAAACATAATAGGAAAATACTTCAAATTTTATGTACTCATCATGTGTCTTGTGTAATACCTATATAGAAATTGATGTAGATTTTGTTTCACAGTTTCAAATGGGAAAAAGGAAGAATCAGGAAGAGGTTTGATCAATTTTTTTCTCACCTCTTAGAGCACACGAGTTCACTGATGGAGCAAAATTTCTTTTAATTTGATCTCGTCTCGCAAATTTTTAACCCTCTTTGATTTATGTAGTGGTAGATGCTTCAGCCTTGAGGAAAAAAAAAGGATCAGATACACATAATTGTGAGAGAAGAAATAGTGAACCATGTACATTTAAAAATTTATAAAGGGAATGACATTAACAGCTGTGATGCATCGTATTTTTTGCTCGTTGAAGGCAGTTACAATGGATGTTATAGTTAGGTGAAATTTGGAGATATGCTATGATGATAAATTTTAAACGTTACTCTCTTTTTAAAAGAAAAAGATATGCTCAAGCTAAAAAATGATATGCTCAACCTTTTATTCTTCTTCTTTCTCATTTTTCCCCTCTTTTATTATTATTATTTTTTTTTTAAAAGCCACAACCCACAAGTCCTTTCTCTCAGTCTAGGTAGGGAGCAAGTGTTTACAGTATTTGGTTGGATGACGTCATGCTGGCGTGAGAAGGTCTTGAATTGAGAAATGAGAATTGAGATGGGCCAGATTGAATTTGAAATTTGGGCTGTTCAGGTCTTTTGGGCTTTGTCTTTGTCTTTGTGGTGAGATGTATTAACTAGGAACATCTAGCCCAAAAGTTGTTATTGTATGTTACATTTACTTCTTGACTTCTTGTTGTTTACTTTGATTATGATGTTGAAAAATGGTGATTTTAAATTCCAAGTATGTGCAGTTAATTACTCCTTTTTTTAGTTACATGTGTGTGGTCATCTATTGTATATCAACTAATCTGGAAAGTAAAATTAAGTTTGACATCTAGTTATTAATTGGAAAAAGTTTGTACGTGAAGGTCAGAACACCAAATTTCAACAATTAATAGTACACTTCCAAAATCATTACAAGAGCAACCACAAAAAATAATAATAATAATTGAGAATTCCAGCCAGCTGAATTTTATTCAATTTACAATAAAAAAATACACATTACCAATTAACATCATAAAAGTACGTATATATGTTAATATGAGCTCTTGAATTTCTGTTTAAATTAGTATCCCCAGGCATGAGTTGTAAAATTGAAATTTGAACAAGTGGTCTGCATACCCAGCAACACTGGGAATAAATCCAAGAGTTGAACTGGGAACATCAAAATGCAGGAAGCTATTCTCCATTTGGAAGCCGCCAAGTGTAATAGCCGCCGTCTTGTTCTTACCTCCATCGACAAATGCCAAGCATACCGTGTTGGGTGTTACATCCTTGATTGAGTTGGCGCCGAATATGGTCCAATTTTTACCATCATTCAACATAATGTCAATACCGGGCACAGCGTATCCAACCCTAGTTGAACCGAGAGCACTTCTATTGAAGCACAGCTCGAATGGACTTAGTGCCGGCATTTTCGGGATCCCCTTTGTGGCCTTCGTTAACGCATGGATAAATTTCTTGTAGATGTTGCTTCTCATGATGGTGTGCGGAATTGTTGTGCTAAGCTTGACGCCTCCATTACCGGCTGAATCAAAGTGTAGATCACTTGTTCGAATTGACAGTATTGCCTTGCGATTAATTGATAGCTAAACCTCTGACATCAAGGTAATAAGCGGCATCGAAATTATTAGGTGTTTTAAGCAAGGTAGTATATGAAAGAATTGCTTAAATCCGGAAGATGAGGTGGCATGAAAAAGTATGGTTGGACCCAAAGAAGGCAACACCTGGTACACGTGAGGTACTTGGAAGGCACAAGACAAATTCATTGTTAAAAGATAAATCTGAAGCGAGCCGTGCAGGCAGAGATACAAGACTTGTCCTGTCGAACCCCGCTACACCTACCGCACCGGAAGGAAGGCCAGCTCGAGCGTTATCTGGCGCACATATGTTGACAAAGTCTGCACCCGCCAAAGGCACAGTTGGGTTTCTACCATCAGTGGAAGCAAGGATGACCCCAACTGTGGTTTCATCACCTGAGAAGCACACTCCTGTGACCAAGGGCGGATTTATGGGCCTCTAGAAATAGATAAGTGTCTACTTCTGAAAATTGAAATCCAATACAATCCAGTAAAGAGATTTAAAGAGGAGACACCCCTGAAAAAATAAAGACCTACCCCTACAGCTCAACTGAAAAGTGAGAAAGTCAAAATTGACAGCCCACCAAAAATCTCGAGCTTCAAGTTCACCTCCTGCCAGGCCAGCTGGCATCTGCTGTCGCTGACAGCGACAAAACCCAAAACCAAAAAAACAAAAAATCCATATGCTGTTTGCTGACAGCGACAAAACCCAAAAAAACCGAAAAACCCCTGCTACCTCACTGTCTGCAGTCTGCACGCCGTAAAAAAAATTCTGAGAAGTTGGAACCCTAGCACTAGCGGCAGCGCCGTCCTTGGCTCCCTGCACTGCACGCAGCACGCCGCTAGACACCCATCCCGTCGTCCCTGCACTGCAGTGCACGCTGTCGTCCCTGCACTGCACGTCGCCGTCCCTGCATTGCACGCCGCCACAACTCACAAGTCGCCAGTCCTAATCACCACGGAGCACCAACCAGGCGAGTAGGCGACCGCAGCAACTCAACGTCTCTATTTTTGCCCCTAGATTTTCTGACACTGGAATTATCGTGCTCACCTTGTGCTAAATTTGAAAAATATTTTTGTACTTGCATCTCAATTCACCTGCATCTTTTAGGCTATTTTCCCCCTTTTCTTGGGACATAGTTGTAAACGGTTAGTCAAATAGTCAGCAGATGGAATTTTCTTCTTTTTTCGTTGCATGACTGATGTGTAATGTAGGGTTTTTCCTTTTGCAAAAAGAACTATTTATTTACTACTTTGGATTGAAGTTTACTTTTTTATGTTTGGAACTAATCTAAATTACATTTTTGTTTGGAACTAATCTAAACTACATTGGTAGTGATAACTGATAAATTCATAATTGGTGTTTATTTGCAGAAATTAAATTTGGATGAAATCAATTTCAATTTGAAGACAATAAACAAGTAAAGTCTTGATACGCGCATACGACACAACATCAAAGGTATACTCGTATTTTAGTCTCTATCTCACTATCTTACAATCAAAATTGCATAAATTTAGTTCGGTATTGTCATATAGGACCAATTTATATTGAGAGGAATTTGTTCAAGGGTGTTGATAATGAAAGAATTATACAAAGATTTCAAAATATGAAGACTCGTAGAGGCCCACTCGATTTACCGACAACATCTTAATTTTATTTTGTTTGTGCTAGTGTATTTTATTTATATGTAAAACAATATTTTTTAATGATATTTTATATTTAGGAAGAAATTTATATTTTTTATTTTTATATATAATTGTGTCTATCCCTGAATGAAATCCTGAATCCACCACTGCCTGTGACGGGATTTTTCGTGGATGAAACACATTTGCAAAAACCCGGAGGCGGTTGTATTGATACTGGTGTACTATTTGTTACAGGTTGGCAATCGAGATAGCGAAATGATTGTGCTTCAATGAAAATTGGTGCAGTGCATTTGACTAAACCGTACTTTGTGGGGCATGTGAATTTGGAATAACACTGCGTTGTGCATGTTGACCAGACGATGGGGTCGGCGAGGTCGATGAGGAAATTTCTGGTCATGGCTAGAGAGATGGTGTAGAGAGAGGTGGAGGACCCCTTTGTGATTGGGGCTAAAGGGCATTGATCTTTTGCCCATAAGCTAGAGATAGAGGGAGATATGTCAAGAGAGATCTATATGGCTAGGAGGATGGCATGCAGTGGCATCATTGGTTTTTTGTTTTGTCGTTTTTTTCTTCAATTTGCATTTAATTGGATGAAGAGTTCATTTGATTTAATTGGTCTTATATAGAGAACTAAAATGTGTTATCATAGGTCGATGACAACTAAAACTAATTAAAATTAATGTTTTATTTAAAGTATATATGCTACTCTCGTCGTATTTGCAGATAATTTAGAGAAATAGTTTGTGTTGACATATCTGTAACATTGCACGCATGGTTTTTTTTTTCTTTATAATCTGATTGCAGGGGAGCGGATCATATTTAACAAAAAATTAAGAGTGAACACTACTACAAATTCGACTTTTAATAGCTAGTGAAAATACTCATTTAATATCGGATTGGAGAGGTGTTATCATATTTTCTAGATCATATTTAACAAAAAAATTAAGAGTGAACACTACTACAAATTCAACTTTTAATAGCTAGTGAAAGTACTCATTTAATATCGGATCATATCTGTAACATTGCACGCATGGTTTTTTTTCTTTATAATCTGATTGCAGGGGGAGCCGATCATATTTAACCAAAAGTTAAGAGTGAACACTACTACAAATTCGACTTTTAATAGCTAGTGAAGCAACCGATTAAATATAGGGTTTTTATACCGGCTATCAGTCAAGACCCGCTACTAAAGCTTGAATTTTATATCGGGTCTGAGGGAGGGCCCGCTATTAAATGTCTCATTTTATGTCGGACCCTACAAGAGAGCCGCTATTCATGACTACAAAATGAACCTTTAAATCCGGACTAATTGGGCCTTTAATAACGGATGGAGGGCCGATGTTACAGCTGGGGATGTTAAAGGTTACTGTAGTCCGCTGTTAAAAATCGACATTTTAGGACGTTGAGAGTAAGCCGCTATTCTAGACAGATTTTAACACCGAACTTTTTCACGAGTCCGCTATTATAGACAGTTTTTAATACCGAACATTTGTGAGAATCCGCTATTATAGACTCTTTTTAAAAGCAGTTCTTCCATACCGTCCGGTCTAAAAGGTCTAAAAACGAAATTTACAGCTACATATATTTTCTTTTGACAGGTATTTTTGCATATATATATTTTTATAAAATATAATTAGAAAAGACTTACAATTTATAAATATGTCCTTTTATTGCTATAATATATCATTTTATTGTAACTCAACTAAATGTGCATAATAATATGTCCTTTTATTGCTATAATATGTCCTTTTATCGATAGTTGGTATCAATATTGATATCTACGTATGAGCTCCCTTTCTATAAAACCATCTTTTAATATATGTATAAGGATATTGTTCCATAGATATCACATTTGATACCAACTATAGATACCGATTTTATTATACATCTTTAGTTGAGTTATCGTACACATTATTTGAGTTATTATGCATGTTATATCATAATTATTTCAGTACAAAAAATAACATGTATAACTATTTAATTACAAAAAATAACATGTATAACTATTTAATTACAAAAAATAACATACATAATAACTCAAATAATGTGTACGATAACTCAACTAAAGATGCATAATAAAATCGATAACATGTATAACTATTTCATTATAAAAATAACATGCATAATAACTCAAATAATGTGTACGATAACTCAACTAAAGGTGCATAATAAAATCGATATCAATAGTCAGTATCAAATATGGTATCTACGTATCAGCTCCCTATGTATAAATATACGCTACTAGCAGTTTTATTTTTAAAAAATGGTATTTTTTTTTAAGGAAAAAAAAGATTGGTATTATGCGGGTACTTCTAATTTTTCCTACTTTTTCCCTTCTATATGGAAGATTTGCTCAACTTTTTGTTAAAATGAAATTAGTACAAATATATTTAAGAAAAAAAAAAGAAGCAATTGTGGTATATAGGTCATTCATTACGATTTTATTTAAAGAAATTTTTAGTTTTATCTCACTACAAAATATGAAAATTGTCAAAATATCACTTAGAAAAAAAAATTGTCAAAATGTCCAAATGATCCCTGATCTCAATACTAAAAAAAATGATTAGTAGAATTTTGATTAAAAAAAAAATTAGTGACATTATGACAATTTAGTGGCAAAAAACACAAATGCCAGAGTACGTGCTATATTGCTACGCAACTCATATGACTGCTCCCCACGAAAAACAACAGAAAATTTGGGAATATGCCATTGGTTTTATTTTTCTATGATAATAAAATGGATACAGCTGGATATATATCTGAGACCATAATTTAATTTCGCGAAATGGTGATCTTATCCGTTATATATGCGTATAATATTGTAAACAAGGTTTTGTCAACTTCATTAAAATTATTTGTAAAGTTCAATTTTTTTTTAAATGTTTGAAATTAATGGGAATGTACTCATCCCTACGAGAAAAACTAGTCCAAAAATTGTAACCCTGCTTTTGAAAAAAAAAATCAGCTGTGTACTAATAATTAGTTTCAATTAAAAATGCAAAAATATTTGGTTTTGTATTTATTCAATTATAAAGAAAGATAATCAGAAACTAATTTAACTTCAACTGAACTCTTAATTTGTTGCATTTTCTTAATTTCATCCTTAGAAATTCAATACATTCGATATGTATATAGTCCCCAAATTAAATTTGGATAAAAAATATTCGTTTCTAAAAAAAATATATTAGAGGTCTACATAAAAAAAAAAAAACTTTCGCTATTATCAACAAAAAAAGTTTGATACATGCGCGGATTTGTAGTCCCCTAAATTGCATCGAAAGTCGTACATTTTTCCTAAAAGATTATTAGGGAACTAATTAATTGAGGAAAATAAGATCGAAGATGATAAAATTAAATGAGTTAAGCTATGATACTTACGTAAGCACGAGACTATTTCGATCATATCTCGAATTTCAATATATAAATGATGACCGATCCGAATCATTGAAAATATTATTCATATCAAAATTTATTTAGGGATCAAATTTTTATTTTTTACAACTTTCTTGCTATTTATCGGATGAGTTGAATATTTACTAATCCGACGATTAATAAGCCGCTCAAATTTAATAGAATTTCCACGCATATCCCATAAAATAGTAAAAATATTCTAAAAATAAAAAAATTGTCCTTAAACTATTTTAGTGTGAACAATATTTTTAACAATTCGAATCGATCATATAAACGATTGAATCATGCTTAAGTGCCATAGCTAACTCAAACTAAATCTGCAATTAAGTTTGTCGAGCTCATGAAAGATATATAATTAATAAAAGCCAGTTAGAAAGGCCCACAAAATTCGAATTTCTTTGAATTTTCACCATTACCTGGAAAACTCGACCTTTTTTAATATGATATTAAATTCCCAATTTTTGTCATTCCTATATATCCTTGCTTTGAAAACAAAAATAAAATAAAATAAAGGAAACTGTGGGTACCTGAATACTTGCTTAACTTACATATATAAACTCCATGAGATGAACCCAATTAATTTGAACATTATCCCATGGCTCCTGTCAAAAATTTATCTCCCTTCTCTGTTCTTCTTTTGATATGCATTTCCATATTTTTTACCCCAAAACATCCTTCAATTCATGCTCATGAGCTCCAACATCCAGTTAAAGCACTAGTAGCTCCAATTACAAAAGGCAACTCTTATTTTTTGTCTCTAAAAACGAATAATACCAATCAAAACCAACAATTCATTGTCGATCTCTCATCAACCTTTCTATCTTTCACTTGCTGTCCTTATTCCAACGCAAAAGGTGTTCGAACAAACGTGATAATTAACTCAACTGACGGGAGAAATCCGACAGGCGATGTCACCGTACCGGGTTTGAAAGCATCATGCAACGCAACCTCTGTGGCCGGTCTCGCCAGATCACCTCATAGTCTTTCTACTCAGCTCATTTCCAAATTATCTCTCAAGAAACAATTCGGCATTTGTATGCCAGACAGTTATGCCAAACAAGGTGTAATATTTTTCGGTACTGAACCTTACATTAGTGGTTTTCCTGGTATCGACTTGAGCACAGTTATTTCATACACGCCTTTGGTTATACGCAAACAAAATCCATCGTACATGATAAACCTCACCGGTCTTGCCGTCAATTATACACAAATAATATCATTCAAGGCCGGCACGACTGCGATGCTCAGCACAGTTGATCCATACACCAAGCTTAGGAGCGATATCTACCGTCCATTCGTTGATGCCTTCAACAAAGGAACTTCCGGCTATCCACGAGTTGCATCCGTCAATCCATTCGACATATGCTTCAATAAAAGCTCCATACCTTTTTCTAGGGTTGGCTATAATGTACCTCAGATTGATTTGAAACTGGAGGCGGGCAAAACATGGGGCATTTTTGGATCTAACTCCATGGTTCAAGTTGGTGATGAAGCCCTTTGTCTGGGATTTGTTGATGGTGGTATGAGAATGGAGCATGCTATGGTCATAGGAGGATATCAAATGGAAAACAATTTCTTGTTGTTTGATGTGAAGAATTCAAGGCTTGGTTTTAGTTCAACCCTTCTGTTCATGAGGGTTACATGCGGTGGCTTCAATTTCACTAGTAATAATTAATTAATGTTTGAATTTTAGTTGCGTTGTGGTTATACCATGCACAAGGGAAAAAAAAATGTTAACTGTTATATGTGCAGGCAAATATATGTCAAATAATAAAGCAGTCTGAATTTGAGTTTCGAATAGATTAAATTTAATTATTTTGTACGCGCGGTTGCTATGATGTTAATTAATTGTATCTTATTTGATACAGTGTGTGTATGTTTCGAAATTAATTAATATCACCTTTTCTTTGAAAAAAGTGGGGAAATATATCCCTTTATATTGTGACCTCTCTTTCTTCTAAGCTGCCTATATACTTAGGCTACCATATATATTATATATATACACCTCATGTTTTTTTTTTTGAAGTGTATATATACACCTCATGTTATATGTAGCGCATCGGTAGAATTTCAGTTTGAGAAATTGTAGTTAGAAATGGGACAATGTAATATTGTAATGCCATCTTTTATTGTATATTTTCTAGATTTGCATGAATGCCGACATGATGAATAAATTACAGGCAATTTTTTCTCAACAAATAAAAAAACATGTAGCGCATGCATCTCTAGAGAACTGAAAGTCCGAAACCGATCATAAATGTCAAATGTCGCATGTCATAAGTCAAATATGTTCAAATTACTTTAAAATTAGATCATTGTTTGACCTAAGAATACTTTATGTGCACGCAAATCTCATCAGATTTTATTGTTAGATCATTGTTTAAATAATTACGCATGATAAAAGATTGTAATAACAGCGACTTTTGTTGCGTGAAAGTTGGATCATCCACTGAAAGAATATTTCAAGTAACACATGATGATTAATTAGATGCAAAATTATAAAATACATATTACGTGCATACTTATTAATGCTTATTATTCTGACGTGGCGACATATCAGTTCTCACTACTAGACCACAGATGTGAAATTGAAATTTGAACAAGTAGTCTGAAGGCCCCTCAGAGTAGGGATGAACCCTAGAGTTGAATTGGTAACATCAAAGTGCAAGAAGCTATCTTCCATTTGAAAGCCTCCAAGTGTAACTGCCGGTATCTCCGTTTCGCCACCATCGACAAATGCCAAACAAGCAGTGTTTTTCTTAACATCCTTGATCGAGTTTGCACCGAATATTGTCCAATTCTTTCCTTCATTCAACATAATATCTATCGCGGGCACACCATACCCGACCCTGGTTGATCCCAAAGCACTTGCATTAAAGCAAAGTTCGAATGGTTTCACTGCCGGCATCCTCGGGATCCCCTCAGTAGCTGCCTTGTAGGCCTCAATAAATGGATGATATATGTTGGATCTAATAGTTGTGTAGGGAATAGTTGTGCTTAGCTTCACACCTCCACGGCCGGAGGAATCAAGTATAAGTTTGTCGGTGGGAATTGGCACTAACTTGCCATTGACCGCTAACCCTTTTACATTGAGATAGTAGGCAACATCATTATAATTGGGGCTCTTAAGCAATGTAGTATAGGAAAGAAAATTATTAATGTCCGGAAGATATGAGGGGAGGAGGTGGTAGGGGTTGGTGCCGAAAAAGGCTACACCAGGTGCATTTGTAGTACTTGGAAGACACAAAGCAAATTGGTTATAAAATGATGGATTTCCTCCTGATGACATCCATTTTACATCCCATGCAAGCCTTCCTGGTAGGGATACAAGGTTTGTACGGCCAAACCCGGCTATACCAACTGCACCATGAGGGAGCCCAGCTAAGGCACTCTTCGGTGCACAAATGTTGACATAGTCAGCAGACACCAAGGATGTAGGATTTCTGCCATTGGTGGATGCAATGTAGATACCAATTAACGTCTCATTGCCTGAGAAGCATTTTCCGGTGATAGGGTGTTTCATGGACGACATACATCTGCAAAAACCGGGAGGTCTATAGGCGTCCGTTATTGGGCAATCAGATACATGGGTTTCTTGGCAAATTGGAGCAGTACAATGGACAAGACCATAGGTTTTAGGACATGGCCCCCAAACAAATGCACCTGTGAGGTCAATGAGGTACTGCTTGGTGGAGTTGAGAGCAATGGTATAGAGAGATGTGCATGAATCCTTTTGTATTGGGGCTACAAGGGCATTGATCATTGGTTGTTGCCCTAGAGCGAGAGGGAGGGATGTCAAGACTGTGATGCCAAAGAAGATTAGAATGAGAGCTAGCGAAGGATGTGGTTGTTGAGTCATCTTTACTCTTTGGGATGTAGTGAGGGAATTAAGTCTGAAGAAACAAGGTAGTCTTATATAGATAGAGGTTGTCATCTTCAATTTTTTTTCTTTCCGCGTCAAGTGAATTTCAAATCATCTGTATGTGTAATTGTGTGTGTAATTGTGTGTGTGCGTGTAGAAATCTCGACAGATCATTGTCTAATCTAACGTTATGTTATGGAGGTTTTCAACTTTATGCAATCATATATATATAATTTCATTTGCTTATAGAATAAGTGTGTACATAAGTACATATTGTTCAGTGTATGTGTTATTCTGTTTCCAGATATTGGAAGATTAGGGATTGCCATATATAGCACAAGGCCACAGAAGATATTACACCCATGTTAGAAGATGAGACCAGCGACCTTATTTGTTAGTTATTCGAAACTAAGTACATGACCGGCTTAATTTGAACGCAATTTTCAACGATATCCAAGGACACCTCATACAAGTTCAACTCTTGAAAATGAGTATTTTAAGGAGATAAAACCATGTCATTCCAGGTTTTCACGCAAAACTACATGCGCATTAATAAGTAAAATAGTACAGCAGATATTTAGAAAGAGTAGCCGATCAATTTTACCTCCATCGATCTCAACAGAATAGTTTCAATAGATTAAGTTGAATTCAGTTTGCATGTTATTTATATTATAATGTATATTATTTTTTGTATTATATATATTATTTTTGTTATTATGTATATAATTGACCGGACGCTTCATTGAAAACGAATGTCGCTACGCTCATCGATGCGGACTGGACTAATTCAGTTGCATTTATTTTAAAAATTGTTCTAGTTATTATGCATGCTTTTGTTATTATGCAAATAATTAACATGCAAAATAACACAAATAACATACATAATAACAAAACATCATACATAATAATGAAAACATAATAAATCATAAGTAGAACAAAAAAAAATAATAAACTTAACATATCATAAGTATTTTGACTGCTATGTATGTTATTAGATACACAATAACAAAAACAACATCCATCATAAGTAAAATAAATTTTCGTCAGAACTTAACTGAACGCGTTCAATGAGAATCGATAATGAAATTGAACTTGAAATCGACAAAACATTTTCCTTTAGAAAGATTTCATCCAACACAATTTTGATGGAACACCGAAAGGTTTAGGTTTGCATATCGCGTTCAAGGGATAATTGGAATTTTATGCTACGAAATGAAACTTCGGACAATTTTGGCCCATATCAAAGCAACTGATGTAATGATGCAACTACTTTACGGTTTCTCATAATGTAAAGACAATCAACTTTTATGAGCATAAACGTGTTAAAAAAATTCAAGAACTGAATCATATCGAATCCACTAAATGCATATATACATACAAAACATTCATACAAAACCTATACATATATCGCAAGGTACGGACGCTCTCATGTCAAATTGGCACATTGAAGACATACCCAGTTCATGCGTACCACAAACACAGACAAGGAACTAGCACATTTCAGCTACAAAACTAGACCAATATCAATCACAATTTCAGGTGCCATCAGAACATACAACATTTACAGAAACTATAGTCAATTTGTTCTAGTATAAGTGTTGTAGAGCGCTGAAAATTACTCCTCGCGTCGAGGACTTGTCACCTTAAATGCTTAATGCACAAAGAAACCTTCCTCAGCTAAGCTCACTTAATCCTCCCTAGAAGCTCTTGTTTGGTGGGATCAAAAAGGATTAAGGCTTTGTACCAATCTAAAGATCATAAAGAACGGATAAGTTAGCATCATTGCAGAATCTAAGATGCACAATATAGACAATTGAGATGTTCATCCCATATCAGTGTGCAGTTCAAAATGTACTGTGATGCTTGATATGTCTACAAAAAACAAAAGAAAACAAGTGACTTTAGTTTGCAAACAGTTCACTCATTTTTAGCAGAACTATAAAACAGTATTTCATTCATTGGATGGAAATTTAGATGGAACCTTAACATAATTGAATTGAAGACATATTCTCTTTTGAGCAAATAGAAAAATGACCATCGTAATTGGCATTGGCACCAAAAAAATTGGCACAATTGTACCTCCTTAGCTGTAAGCAGAAACCATTATCTCATGGCCTGACAATGGCGCAATTGTGCCGCACACCTCTTTGTCTGACAGCTGGCAACTTGCGAGCATCTTGACATCTTGAAGCTCCAATTAATATTTCAACATTTCTATCCAAGAAACCCAATAAATACTTTCCGCTATATTATTCAGAAAACTTTTATTTCTAGGATACAAAATACAAAATAAGCCAATAATAAGTAAAAGAACAAATTAAAGAGAAGTTCCATTAATAATAATCCCAAATACATCATGGTCCTGATCTTTTCTTTTAGCATCATTTAAGTCTTTGTCCTTTGTCAGCCATC